>JANJYQ010001936.1:14642-25002 GCA_024605255.1 Rastrelliger kanagurta | reverse complement strand
TGTCAAATAGTAGCTCACTAGCTAGCCACATCAATATAAGCAAGCTGTTTTTTCTTTTAATGTGTGGGTCAGTGTTGATTAGAAAGCTGCAACATACTAGCATAATGTTTGCCATATTTCAAACGTGATGCCATCCTTATGTGCCAATATTCGGTGCTTTCTTGCAGAATTATCATTATGGCAGACAGTATTATGAGCAAGGCTGCTACCATGGAGATCCCAATTAACAGCAATGGAGACACAGGGGCACTACCTGAGGATGACAGCTTGGAGCAGGTCAGTCTACCCCCCACCCTATTTTTTTTCTCACAGTATCCTCTTCTTAGACGGTGTCTATTCACATGACAGCACAGTCCAGGACTATGGCTAGGTAGGCCAGCTGTTACCTAACCATGCACAGGCCTGCAGCATGTATACAATAGCTGTAAACCACTATTATAATAACAGAAGTGGAAAGGATTTCATTGTTTGCTTAACAGGGAGTGACTATGGCATTAATTGGTATAGTCATATGAGTCTTTGCATCATCATCTTATGTCTCATCTTGAAAAGCCTGCATAAGTTCAGTGGTGCATTTCTAACCTTTTCTCTTGCTGCATACAGAGGAGGCATGTAAAAGGTCATTAGACAGGTCATTAGAAATCTACAGTATCGGTTGATTTACATGAATCATATGTATGTCTGTGTGAGGATAATAATTTGGATGGTTACCACAATAATACACAGCATTTATATGTGGTTTCTAGAAGTTGCGCAGGTACAGCTTATTAGCTCAGAAAGATACTTCAGTAACATTATTGATTGTGCTTATTAATGTAACTAATGTAAACTGGGAATATACAGGATGCTATATTTATTTTCCTATATTTACCAGTATTTTGTTGTAAATCTAACAGGACTTGCAGCAGGTGATGGTGTCTGGACCCAATCTGAATGAAACCAGCATTGTCTCAGGAGGTTATGGAGGACCTGCAGGGGGCATCATTCCAACAAGCACCATCAAAGGTACCACTAGCAACCATAACTGCAATCCTCTACAGGTTTTGCTTTGGCTTTTATTTGTTTACAGCGCAGACAGACACAGTTTATGCCTCAAAGATACCACAAATTTAAAGGTGCATTAAGTAGGAGATGCTCTATGTCGGGTTCATAGGATTGTCGATCAATACAGTTGATCTTGCAATTACCTTGCCAGTTCCTGACATTTATGGCTTCAAATAGCTCACTTTGTGGTCCAGTTTCTGTTTTGCAGGCTGCTCTGAGCTGTGCCAGAGATCTGTCTATGTTGTCGAAATCCTTCAGTCATGGAAAGAGTTTGATACTTAATACCTCTTTAAGAGACCGTACCTAGCACTCATCTTCCTTGTATTTAAATTTGTCATTAGAGCGCTGCTGACCTCTAGACTCCTGGTTTATATTACAAACATCCATATCCCATAGGACCTGCAATTCGCCTCAACCCTGAATATCTGGACAGAAGACGAGCCCCTGCACCTGGACCAGGTGGCTGTGTATTCTGAAGACCTATTTTTCTTTCTCAGTTAACCTTTATATGTTGGTTTGTTCTGGCCCGTTGTAGGTTTTGGTATTGCTTGACAAAGGGAGTTGTATGCAACCTTGCTTGTACCTCTTCAACTCACAGCTTCAGCTACAAGAAATGTTTTGGCAGTTTGTAAAAATGCACTAACCTGATGTTACAGGGCTGTCACTTGAAATGTAGTGATGTTTGATAAGGATGTTTTCTCATGCTACTTACTTTTCATCCTACTAAGTCCATTTTAACCCTTTTTTACATATTATTTAGCATGAGAAACCTGCATGAAAGATTATTTCAAAAACCACTACTTACTACTTCCCTCAACATTTTCCTTTCAGTCTTCACACTCTGCTATTCAGCTGCATATCTCACTGCCAGGCTTTTTGACACACATTTCACTGCTATGTCTTCCTCTCACAATCACTCCTTTTCATCGTCATGTTCATTTCAGACATTCGCATGAAATCGAGGGGTGTTAACTTGCCTAAAAGTCAGTCTGCAGCCAGTCGACTTGCCCAACACCAGCATCCAGGTATCGCCAAGCTCATTGCCATGTCCATGCTCACTGTCATAATACTCATACAATTTCTGTCAAACTCAGGTTTGTCCACTTTGATTTTTTAATATATGTTTGAGTGGTTGAGTAAACTGCTCTTCTTTTTTTTCACTTTCAGGGTCTTCAAACCATAACACTTGCAACTCAACTGAAGAAGTTTCTCGTGGTGTAGCAGTGGAGAAGTTGGATAGTGTTAAGAAATGGGGCATTAATACATATAAGGTATTGTGCTTTTTCTTTTTTTAATTTTACAAAAGCTGATGAAGATTAATAGACTTATTCTTTTTTTTTAATCATACGCTTATGTCAAAAAAAACATCTGTGACCTGTTTTTGCTGTGCCTTTACTTCATAAGTTCTTCATGCTGAATTTAAGGTTATCTCTTTGTCTAAATTCATTACCCAACACAGTGTACCAAACAGATGTTTTCAGAGCGGTTTGGTCGAGGTTCACGGACAGTAGACCTTGAACTGGAGGCTCAGATTGACGTCTTAAGGGAGACTAAGAGCAAGTATGAAAATATCCTAAGACTGGCAACTGCACTNAGCCAGAAGTCCCCAGAATTGCAGGTACAGTATAGTCTACCCTCACCCCCAACCCCCGGCCCTTTGTGTTAAGTTAGCAAATAAAACAAGTGCATTTCTTTGCAGGATGAGTTTGGGTATAATGCAGAAACTCAAAAGCTTTTGTGCAAGAATGGCGAGGCCCTACTCGGTGCCATCAACTTCTTTGTATCTAGTGTCAACACCCTGGTTAACAAAACAATGGAGGATACGCTGATGACAATAAAGCATTATGAAAATGCAAGGTAAGAAAGATCCTTCAACCAAAATCTCCCTTGAAGGTTTGCCTAGAATGTGAAAGATTTTCTGTGTTTACACGCAGACTTGAGTTTGACGCCTACCGTTCAGATCTCGAAGAGCTGAGTTTGGGCCCAAGGGATGCCGCTGCGATAGTCCGCATGGATATGGCCCAACATGATTACCAAATCCACAGAGACAAATATGAACGACTGCGTAGTGATGTCACCATCAAACTTAAATTCCTAGAGGAAAACAAGGTTTGTATGTTGTAGTCAGATTTGCATTCCGGTTCAAAATTCCAAAATCCAAACAAGTTGGGGGATCATATGTCAAAAAGCTGGAACATTGTTCGGCGTATTCCAATCAATCATTTCTTTCGCACATCACTCTGATTGATTGATTGATAAGGCTACACTGTATTGTTAAATAAATTGTGTTAACAATAGTAATTAGAGGAAGAATAAGAGGAAGTCAATGCATCAACCTATTTTATACATTTATTTACATTTTTTGTAAGAATTGCTGTAAAATAATAAAAATAATGATTAACATAGATTGCAAGCTGTAAGACTTTCCATGCCATAAAATATCTCCAAAGCCTGCTTGACACTTGGGAATACATTCCAGAGGAATGTGAAAATTGTTTATAGCTTTGATTCTCTTGAATCTAATCTGAGCAGTGAGTTAATGTTGTGTTAATAAACATCCACTGGCTATGCTTTCCTGTAAACACTTGAAAACAAGCAATGGCTGACTTTTCCTACTGCTCTTTACTTCTAGGTGAAGGTGATGCACAAGCAGCTTCTCCTCTTCCACAATGCTATCTCAGCTTATTTTGCTGGCAACCAGCAGCAGCTGGAACAAACTCTTATACAGTTCAATGTGAAGCTAAAGCCCCCAGGATCAGACAAGCCATCCTGGCTCGAGGAGCAGTAAGGAGCGCTCAGGATCCAGAAAGTCGAGATGTACAGTGACACACTGGTCAGTGAAGAACTTGAGATCACTGTTAGATGGACAAGAAGAAATTCATAAAGGAATATATTGTAGGATCAGTAGAGAACAGTAAGGAAAATTATGGGAGATGACGTTTGTATTGTTTTTCAATATCACTTATTTTGCATAGATGGTACAAGGTTTTCATTTATATTTAGGGTTTTTTGTTAAGTTACAAAATGACCTCTTCTTACTTTATTTTTCTTTGGGTAGCACAATCATTTACATGTATATATCTTCTTATGTATGTATAGTATAGTCAACTATTGTGGGAATATTCTTTGGCAGTTTTGCACATGCATTATTTTCTTGTTTTTTATGTTGCAGTATTTCATGGAATACATGGGTGGAATTCCACAAAGTGGATTAGCAAATTAGCAGGATAATATCAGAAGTGAATATAAAATATCCTCTAAAATTGTATGTATGTTTCTTGGGTGTGCATGACTGAATCAGATTCTTAAACTTAATATTCGTCTTTAAATCGGCGTCACCAGGATAGCATTATTCTCACTGTTTCTTATCTTGCTTTGTGCAATACCTGCCTCAATGGTCAGTTTACATGTATAGAAGGGAAAATATAAACTGTAATATAGTGATTTTCTCTTACTTAATATACAATCAGTAATTAGTTTGAGCACCTAAATTTTGGGATCCTTATGAATCCAGCACAGTTACAACTCAAGAGTTTACAGACATTAAAAAAAATGCAATCAAGCCTCATAAACAGATGTAATACATTTAACAGTAACACCTCAAATGATAAATCCAAACATTGCAGATCTCATAATAAAATCAAAATGCACAACAACTTAGGTTTGAATGAAGGTTTTTAGTGGGAAGTGCCATTGTGCAACTGTAAAAAAGACCTTTATGGCACTGCAGTTGTGTTTTGTTACAACATAAACAGTGAATGGGAATCCTAGCTTAGGATACAAGTTCCAATATCTCTTCATGGACAGAATGTATGAATATGTTTGCATATTCATGTATCTTATTTTGTGTTATTTATTTACCAATCTGTAACATAACACTGTATGTTATGTAAATTGTCTTAAGTCCTAGTCAGCTGATTGTCTTCGTCTTGTTCTGCATTTCCAATAAAGTCTGCTGGATGTTTTGTTTCACTTACAGTAACTGTGCCATTGACACAAATGTTTGATATGGAAAGCTTTCACAGAGTATGTAGAGAAAACTCACAGCTCGTATGTAATATGTATGACACAATTAATTATGTACATGACAATACAGAATGATATATCTAACATGCTTTCCATGTAGTATTTATTCATTTCACTGAGGCATAGTTTCATTGTTGCTGATTTAGTTTGTTTGATACCATTATATATCTGTATTCCAGCACAGGGAATGAGAGTGAATGGGAATACTGAACATGTAAAACGACATGCACACTTAGACACCCTAATGCAAGTCTCACTTCTCCTTAAATGTATATTTTTCCAATTTTGTGTTATGCTGAAGAATTCCTCATGTTATGTGCTCAAAATTCAATAAGCCTAGACAGGTTTTGTGAATGTATTTTAATAAATTTAACGTTTCTTTTTGTAGGTGTACATCAGGTAAATCATGCCAGCATCACAGATAAAACACTTAAAACAAAGATGTATTATAATGATGCCATTTATCTACTTATCTGTCCTAGTAAACATAATGCTATCTGAAGAGTTTACAGATTAAATACAGTATATCAGATTAACAGACTGAATTGATCCTGTAGACACATAGAGTCTCCTTTGTTGTTAAACTATTGAAGTGTCTGAGTCCGTATCTTGTGGTGATATCATAGACTGTAGGTGATATACAGCTCAGAGTGGTCACACATTTTTCACACCACATTTTTTAGTCATCCTAACACAAATTCCAGTACCTCTGACACATTTCCAAAACTCTTCACGCAGTTTGCACATCATCAGCCTGTGTGGCCTATACAATTAAAATACAATTTTTGTTTGACACAAACTGCATACAGTGGCCTGCTAGGAGATCACCTGAGCTCTGTCGAGGATAGCTCAGACATGCAAAGAGATTCTCCTCCAGGTGCCTTATCAGGGAAGACATCCGGTGTGATGTTGATGAGACCATGTGGCCCAATGCAGAAGACCGGGCAGATTAGGGTCTTTTTCCTTCATAGTATTTTTCTTTTTTATACTACATATTTCTTCTGTGCAATGTTGTTTTTCTTGCAGGCTTGCAGCATTTCCAACATAAATGAAGCCTCCATTACAGGTGTGATTGTCTTTTTCCATACGAATTTCCAATGAAAAACCTGACATACCTGTAAGAGGTTCAAAAGAAACAGCAGTGCAAAAAAAATACAAAAGAATAAACCTGAAACATAATGCAGTTGCTGTAAATCCAACTGGTGCTAGTGTTTTGTTTTTGTTTTTTTTATGACAGTGTCATATGACACTGATGGAAGAGAATAGGTGTTGGTGTTTGGTTGATCTGGTGTATTTTGAAAACTAGTGTAGGTGTTTGGTTTACAATGTGAGCCTTTGAACATGAAGTTAGCTGGTTTGTCAGTTGTGTGTTGTAGGTGCATTAGCAGTTTTGGAAATATGTCAGAAATATTGGATTTTGAGTTAGGACCACTGTAAAAATAAATAAATAAGTGACTAATGTAGAGTCAATATCAGTCTTCTGTGATTATCTGTATGCATCCATTCTGTTGCTTTCAAGGTACATTAAAAGTAAAGACTAAATGTAAAATGTAATATCATTTTTCTTTTGAAATGTTTTAAGCTATTCTTTGAAGTTTTTTTTAAGGAAGCTAGAGAACCTTGTTGTAACAAAATGTGTGATCATTTGTACAATTAGGCATTTGAAGTCCTTCAGGGTCACTTTCTTACCATTGCCTGCATAGATAACGATTTGTATTCAGATGTATTTGGGGTATTACTATCCTCCTGATTGCTTATCATTTTGGGACAGAGTTGAAGCTCTTGCTGTTAAATAACTAGCCGGCAGCTAAAGGTCAGGGTGACCAAAAGCCCGTCGAAGTTGGTTCAATAGCTTAATGTTTAACCTTTGCAGCTATGTTACCTATTGTTTAGCGTTTTTAATCACACGCCTATTCATTCATTTATTCACAGTTTTGCTCAGCTTATTTGTTTTTTGCCCGCACAGCTGATGGCAATTATAACAGAATGATGAATGTGTAGTTTGTAGTTGGCTGCAGTGGTAACCGACTACAAAGGCTTAAACGAAATCAATTTTTCGGTCAATCACGCTGAACGAGTCTATATGTGTCTTCTGGACTGTTAATATGACCAGTTCATGACAGCTGGACAGAAAACACAGAGCGGCCACAAACTCCAGCCAACAAGCCAAAAAAAAAAAAAAAAAAAATCCCAGAGTTCCTGCTGACAGGAAGGTGTGGGCTGTCAATGGACTTAAATGACTAACTTGGGCGTGTCGTTTACGCGCAGGTAGAAGTTTCGACACTGTTCTTACTCTATCCAGGTTGTGTCTGCTCGTGATGGGGGATATGAAGATGAAGGAATAAGAATTTTTTTAAAAAGGAAAGGAATGACGATAATAGTGCGGCAGCTGAACAAAAACCAAGGTAAGCTGTTTTCACTTCCTGATCTGATAATCAGATCTGATGTGATAATAGACCTACTGTTACTCTGTTGACAAATGATGGTTTTAGGAGTTCAGATTAAGGTGAATATGGTCAGGCAAATACAATTAAGACGACAATGAAATTATGTACGTTTCATTTTCCATTCAAAAACAGTAGGGCTTAATGTGTCAAATAACACACTGTAGACTAACTGGGCTATGAATAGTCAGCTGCACTAAATTGAATATATTCAGTATCTATTTGATTGCAGTAGGCTATCTCCCCAAAGCCCTATAGGTATTATAATAATCCTGTAACAAGTTGTAGCTGTTTTATGTTAGATTTTACTATATAGACGAGAGATTAGATTATATCCATGAGTTACCATTATAGCATAGGTTAATAATGATTTTTAAACATTTTGACAACCATTGAGGAAGATAGAACATTTCAGCCCTAAATCTTAGTTTGTGCAGACACAAGTTTTGTTCTTTGTAAACCACTGCGATTGACATTTGTAGTGTCCATTTGTAACTCTGTCCCCACCCTGTTTTCTTTCTTTCAGTCTGAATACATTACCCCAACTCTGATGACATTTTGAACTAGTTACGCCAGGGCAACAGCTACACCGCACTCCCCATAAAAACATCCGCTTGTATTTCATTGTAAGACTTTAATCCTGTAGTTATGAGTAACTGAGCCCGACTGCATCATAAGTCTTCTGAGAGGTTCATGTCAAAAGATGCAACCAGGAGATGCTCCTGCTCCACCACCACCTCCACCACCACCACCTCCTCCACCGCCACCNCGCCGGCGCTCCAGGATGCGCAATTTTAACTGGGAAACCATTCCTAAACACAGTGTGATTGGAAAGCATAACATCTGGACAGTAAATAAACCTGATGGGGAGTATGAGCTGGACACTGATCACATAGAAGAACTGTTCAGCCACAAGCAGGGCCAGCAACAACTTACGGCCTTGAAACGCCAAAGTTTGAGGGGCATGCCAAGTGTCGCCTCAGGAGGGGAAATGGTGAGTACAGCCAGCCTGAGAGTAGTGTAACACTTGGCTGAATCTGAGTGACACTATTTGTATAAACAGAGCGGTATTTTATGTTGGGTCAAGCTGAGATATGGAGATGTGTTATTTTGACTTAAAATTATTTATCATTTTTACTGGGCATGCAGTTGAGATAAACAGGAATTGAGGAACTAAGGTAAAACCTAAAACCTCTACTGCAGCAGTCTGTCTGTAGGACTCAATGTGAATAATGATCTCTTTTGTTTACAGTGATTTATTCTACACATACCATAACTAATAATTTATTCAGTTCACAGGGAATAGGACTAAAGTAATAAAACACTAGTGTTATGCTAGATATAACAGAAGACATAACAGGATATTTTTAAACTCATTGTAAGGGCAGCAAATTAATTGGTTTATTTATACATTGACTTTCCTTGACAGTAATAAGCACAGTGATGTAATATCTCAGGGACACTGTGTTTTGATTTACAATACAAGGGTGGAGTCTCACTATGTTTGCTAAAGGAAGGTATAATTATCTTCTTATACAGCACTATTCAATGTTGTAGCTCTCAATATTCAAGCTTCAGTTAAACAGTCATAGCAAAATAAAGTCTGTTAAGTTTCTTTTATTTTGACCTTTGTACTTCCAAGAAAGACTCTGAGAAAATTTATCATTGATGAAAAATGATATTTTTTTCCTAAGTGTTCAATTCAATCAACTGGGATTCTTAACCTTTGGAGTCAGCTGTCTGTTTGCAAAGCTGAAGTATCTGCAATACAAAAGTCACTGCTCAAGCCAATAGTAAGATTATCTTGGCAACAGACAAGGTGATTATATCCAGGTCTGTTTCTGTTCTGTTCTGTTCCCACTCCCAGGTTTCCATCCTCAGCTCCAAACAGAGCATGAACATTGGAATTTTCCTAAAGCAGTTCAAACGGTGAGTCAGTGGTACTATTCTTAAGATATGATTACTTTTACTCAATTGTCTTTACATGTTGCACTGTAAAATAACAGACCATAAAAGAGATGGATTAGTGCGAGGCACGGATGCCTCATACTCATAAATATTTGAAAGCCAGCATGTCTTGGCATGTGTAATCCACACTGTTTTACAGCCCTAACAGGTTACCACCCTGATGTCACATACAGATCAAATAAATGTATTGCTTCAGGTTATTTAGCATATGCAACAGATCTAACAGGAAGTTAATGATGACCAAAAGTATTTGCACATGGAAATGTCTACAACAGCAAAGCAGAAAATCTACAAAGTGATGAATCATTTTTTCAGCCATTCAGTGCTGCTGTATTTTTCTTCAGACATGTGCAAACGAGTTTTCTCTTCTCCAAAAATGTTTCCTGTCAAAAATAATATTCTGTCATTCTCATTTATTGTACAGCATATGTTCTCTGTGGATTGAAAGTGTTGCTGTTTTCACAGAAGTATTTTTGTGTGTATGTGGGCAGTCCAAGTTCTCTGAACACTATCTGTCCACCTCTATCCACAGGCCTGTAACAGACATGATTGAAGAAATTAAATCAGGAAATGGTCTCAGTTTTGGGTCTGGGAAACTGAGGGAGCTGTGCAAGCTGCTGCCAGATGAAGGCGAGGTAATTGGGACAGCTGTTCATTTAAAAAGAATATGCTTATGTGTTATGTAAATACCACATTCATGTTGCATGTAAATGTACCTCAAAAATTCAATCTGGTTTTAAAAAATGCTCTTTGAATGAATTCAGGTGAAACAGCTGCTGAATTTCAAGGGTGACCAATCTGCACTCCCTGATGCAGATTTGTTTATGCTAATGCTGGTCAAGATTCCCAGGTGAATTATCTGAATGTCACTGCATATA
>JANJYQ010001808.1:4890-15286 GCA_024605255.1 Rastrelliger kanagurta | reverse complement strand
GGCTAAGCAATTAGCCTAACATTTTCCTAACTTGTTTCAGTTTCATTTGAAGCGGATACCCACAGTTTAAGAGCATGTTTACTCAGTTTACTGGTGAGTTTCTTTTAAACAATTGCTGAACTGTTTACAGCTATGAATGACTTGCACCAGTGTCGCTTGTAGTGAAGTTAAATAGGGGAGAACAGGGTTAGTCATCACACATTTTTAACTTTATTTTGTATTCCTCATAAACCGTAGGCTATGCTAAATACACTCCTCATCACAGAGTTGATTGACCTTATGTTATTTTAATGGGGGAAAAAATACAAATGTAATCTTAGAAATGGGTTTAAAATGTTTAGTTTCACTGAAATACAACATATCTCAACATTTTTACATTGTATTATATCTGAAAAGAGAGAAATGACTATATTCATATATGCCAACATATAAATTAACAATCCAACTTAGGTTTTTTTAATACCAGCAAAACAAACAACCACATGTCATATCTAATCTATCACTCTCTTCTTGTTTTTTAATGGTAATGATTGTTTTATTATTATTTTTTTTAAAAAAAAACCTAGAAGAAAAACACTGAAGAGCTGAATATTTATTTTTGCGCAATGAAAAACAGTGTCATGTAGTTAATTCTGGAAATGAAAATCATGTTAACATTTCACCTAAATTCTGAAACTTTCCATACCAACACTTTTTAACTCTGTGACAACTAATCCCATTCTCCCCTACTCATGTAAAATAATAGTAAACCTCCACTTTAAATGTCTAACTCACTAGCTATTTCTATTGTGTGCAATATACTGTACATATATTATTCATGTATTATGTGCAATAGCAACATCATCAATGGTTTATTACCAATCAATACCAACATTACTTTTGTAAATAATGTAAATAATGTCATAGTTATTATTTTTATTATATATATATATTTATTATTATTATTATTGTATTATTGTTTTGCTACGTATTATTTATTGATCTTTTTTATTTCTACTCTTCTATTTTCTTACTTCTCTTTCAGACACAGCGCCATATACCTGATAACAATGAAAGCGGTCCTGTGTTGTGAAAAGTGAATATCTCAGCATCACTCCCACCATGTCATCCCCAGTGGACGAGGAAAAGGAGGAGGGTCCTGACCTGCAGTTAAGCTGTATCTTCGGGGGGAGTGCTGTCAAATCACAGACCCCCCACTCTTTGCCTGAGGATGCTGCGCCAAGAGAGCTCACTAAATATTACCCACCAGAGACTCTGTGTCTGAGCAGAACTAAGCTGAACCATGTTGCGCAAAGTATTTTGACAAATAGCGCATTGAAGGTGAGCTGGGAATATCGCTGTGCATCTGTAACCTCTGACCACCTACAGTAGCTACACACTACATAATGCTGCGGTGTTGTTGTTTTTTTTTAATTTTCAAGCAAACCATCTGTAATGCATCCACTAGAACATTTTTTTTTATATCTCGGTATAATTGATTATTCTGCTTTAGCTATCATTTCTAACTGTCTTGTTGTTTTGTCCTCAGCATTTGTACCTTGAAGGCAATCAGATATGCAGTCTCCCTGATTCAATGTTCTCCAGCTTGCCCTGCCTGCTGTGGCTGGATCTCAGAAATAACCAAATTGCATCGCTCCCTGCTGAAATTGGCTCGCACAGGTAAGCTATTTATGCAACTACTCTTATAAGTATATACTGATTTAATCTAGGGCACCACAAGAGTAAGGCACTTTGTCTCTTTTTCATATTTCAGACTTTACTATTGATATTAAAAGTTATTATGATTCCTACAAACTGTGACAAATGAGATTTCAAGTGAATGTGAGCAATTCTAGTATGACATAATCTTTGTTAAATGGATGACCTCATCTGTGATTTACTTTTATCTAGATGTCTGAAAACATTACTGCTGGAAGGGAATCCTATCTCGGAGCTACCGCCGGAGCTGGGTGAGTGGACTCGGTTCACCTCTGCCATCCCAGCGCGTGACGTCTCTTTGCTCTCTGAAATAACGAGCTTTCCTTTTGTTTCATCATTTTCAATAAGCCAAACTCGCAACATATTTTGACCTGGGTTACATTCAGTGAACAACAAATATGTATTAATAGAAAGTGCATATAAAATAGTTTCAAATGTTTCGCTGGTGTATGTATAGGGAATGAAGAAATGTAGCCTATATAAGTGTTTTCTGCTGATGCTATTACTGTAAATGAATGTGGATACGAGCGCCAGCTAAATGCTAAAAATGTAACCTGTAATCACTGTAGCACTTTTTTTTTTTTTTAAAGGATATGTGATTAGCCTTAAAGGCCTGAACCTGCGGAATTGCCCCATCAGCTTCCCTCCCCAGGATATTGTGCACCAGGGGCTCCAGTGTATCCTCAAGTACCTTAGGAGTTTTATGGCTGAGCGACCAGTCAGCGTAAGGAGGACCCCACCAGGTGAATCAAAGGCACCTTAACTTTGAGCGGCGCAGCAGCAAGGTGATCAGTATGCACGTGCATCGTCGCCATCTGCTCTTTTTTGTCAAAGATAGGACGGCTGGCGACAAAAATAGCTCCTTGCCCTGTTACCACTTCACTGGTGTGACTTCTGTTCCCTTGGAGACGGTGCGTGCTGTTAGGCTGACTCCCCCATCCCCACCTCCCTTGTTCCAGCCCTGTAATATTTTTAGCCAGATGAAAATGATCGATAACCTGTGGGCTCTAAACAGGAGCTCTCTGTCAGTGAGTACTGTCTGTAGGTAATCACTATGAGAAGCCCGAGACAGCCCCCCGCAGGAGAGGCTGCTGATGCACAATGAGCTGAGCTGAACCCCTCAATCAAACCATTTATCTCTCTGCCTACAAGGTTATTAACAAAGACAGGGCTCCGGTCTCTGGGGGGGGAAATCCTTCTATTTAGCTGGCTCAGAGTATAAGTTTAGCACATTTGAATATACATAATTTGCATTGTCATCCGCCTTTTCCAGTTGGGATAACACGGAATAGTTAACCTTTTTTAATCTAATTATAAAAGTTAAATTCAGCCACTTATATTCTTACTGCTCTCCACATATTCCAAATAGATAACTATGATTATTGCTTATGTGTAAAAATGCTGCACTTAAATAAAACAGCTCTGTATTGTAGCAGCAGTTCTTACTATTCAACCACTTCTCCCAACCAATCATCATAAACTTCAACTAGTGATTGATGCCAGTATTGGATGTCTCTTTACACTATCTTTGTAGCTGAAGTTACTTCAGTGGTGGAGTTGCCGGTGGTGGAGAAGCTCCAGCTGTCAGGATTGCTGGGGACCAGCGTGGAGGAGCAGGACGAGTCTGTGGACGAAGACGAACTGCAGAGGTTCATGGAACTCAAACAGAAGATGATCCTCTTGGAAAAAGCAGAGTTGAGTTTAGTAGCTCAAGGTGATCGAAACACAAAGTCATACCTTCTTCCAATTACTAAGAGGTGAGTAATGCAAAGGTATGTAGGTGAAAGGGATCAGTAACGGCTATGAGAATGTCTTTTGTTTAGATTATAACTGCAAATATATGTTAGCTACAAATCATTTTGAGATAGTTCAGATATATATGAAAGTGTTATTGACTATCTATAGTAGGATAATGAAGATGAATTGCTTTGATTCCACTTCATAACTTTTAGTGCTGAGGTCTGAAAATACAGCAGAGAGCAAAGTATACGGTGCAGCGCTTCAGAAAAAGGATAGAAAAGCAAAACACTTTTTAATGATATTTCACCGCAGAGGAGACCAAGTGATAAAAAATCTCCCCGGGCTGTCACCACTTGGACTCAGTACTCAGGAGAGCAATGAAAAATAAAGCATTTTCTTTCAATTTATTTGTTAGGAAAAAAGCGTCTACCAAGGCCGATATAATCCCAGAGCTGCGCTTGTATGACACCCAGCAGTATAAGATACCCGAAGAAAGAAGACAGGCTGCAATAAAAGAGCTGAATGAGAAACAAGCTATTCTTGAACAGAGGAAAAAGTAAGTTTCTGTTGCGTGGACTCTTATTGATCGGTCTGCTTTTCTTGTAATGCAATAGCTCTGTAAGATCATTATTTCAAAAGAGCAGGGGTAGCCTACATTGTGTAACTGATAGCGAGGGATCAATATTAAATCCACTATGTAAAAAGACATTTTCAGATTCCTTTGCAACCTGTTAGAAACAGCAGTTCGAGAACCTCTTTCCTTGACATAGAGCTACAACAGTACATTGTTATCTGCCTCTCCCATAGAAGTCATGAGGCTCTTCGTAAGTGGCGTGCACAAACCAGGGGCATACAAGACAAGAAAATGTTGGAAAACTACCAGAGGAAGCAAGAAAGGCGAAGAAAACAAGAGGTATGTGAGGAAGGAATCATCTTAAATGTCCTTCCTGTCCACCTTTTCAGCCACAGGGGGGCAGTAGAGTACCACATCTGTCACCTTAGATGGAAGTCTGTGACAGTAAATATGAAATGCCACAAGATGAAAAGTGGGTTTATTTATTTATTTAGATGCTAGTGATGGGTTTTCAGGTAGTCACAATACAGGAGCTGTTGTCATCTTTTATGATCAAGCCGAGAACGGCGCTGTCGGAAGGCAGCAACAGATGCCAGTTGCCTGTGATGCAGTGTTCTCCATTAGTGATCAAAGCTGATGTACACTACACATCTAACACCCTTTAAATAATTTTCAGACAATTGATTATCAGCTGTATTTTTAGATGTATAGTTGAAAATGAGCCTACTATATATATGTATATGTATGTAGCCTGTATATTACGCAATACAGTAAAAAAAACAACCTAATGAGATGGTTTCTGTATTTCAGTTGCTGTATTATGGAATGAGAATGAACAACTCCTCTCTCTGTTACAGGAAGCAGAAACTGATTTAGAGAAAGGTGTGGGGGACAGCAGTGATGGCCCTCAAAGGCGCACACNAAAAAAAAAAGAGAATCCAACTTGCTACATTGGCTTTTTTTTAGATTTTCTTAACAATCAGTTGCTTTGACATTTAATGTACAAAATATCGCTGAAATCTTCTTGAAATATTGTCTCAAACTTTATAAATCCCTGTCTTAAATGTGTACGCCTGCGTTAATATCCACTTTTTTCCTCTGTGAAGGGCACATTTCTCATAAAGGGAAATCAATAGGGCACAATGGCTCAGACTTGTATTCATCTTATGGTGTGATTCATGCTGAACACGCTGTATCCGCAGTGTTTCACAGTGATTCAGTACATCCTGACCCATATGAGCACAGGGGCAACAGGTCTTTGGCCTGACTGCACGGTATAAAAAGTATCCACCAAATCACATTTTTCATGGTCTGTTATTGCTTTCCATGCAGGTACTGATAGTACACTAGAGACACCTAGTGGCCATAGAGAGACAGTACACCCACTGTAGGCTATCAGCAGTTTCTTTGTTCTTCTTGAGCCACATTGTTCCTCTGGAAAAAAACGGATTAGCAGATTAGATAATGCACCCAAGCCCCCTCTACTTCCATTAATAGAATAAATATTGAATGAGGACAAAACAGTCACAAGCATACATCTTTAACTACCACCTATAAAAGCTATGATACCACTCCCCATACTGAAGCACCTCAATTAAATAGTTTTTTTTTCTGAATTCAATTTTGACCTTTGACCTGTGTGCGGCCTTCCAGATCAGCCCGCAGACTGGAGCGGCAGATCCGCGCCCATGTTGAGAAGATGCAGGAGAGACACAGGAATCCCAAGGGCACTGCCACCGAGCAGATTGCAGCAGCAGATCAAGATGTGGAGGAGGTCTGACATACTGTATTATTCACACAACCCATCTATGCTGCAGTCATGCGATATGGAGCTGGATTCTGTTTAGAGAGTGGTTGTTTGTTTAGATTGTGGTTTGGTTTTTTCATTCATATATTTTATGAATACAACAAAAGCTAACAAACACACAACATAACAACAGTAAATCAGGAGTTACAGATAAAAAAAAAAAGATATGATGTCCTTCAATCCTCTTGACAGGACTCTTGATTCAGGTTTCTATTCTATAAACACCATGTATCTTATTCATATTCATATTAATGTGTTTTGTGTGGTGCGTGTGTGTTTTTTTCCCATTTCTGACCGACAGATGAGAAAGTTACAGGCTCGGCTTCTTGAGAAAAGACGAGGAAGAGGCAGAGAAAGTAGCTTTACTATCTACGCTGGAGACACCTGGCCGAGTTTCCTTAAGAAGTGATGTGGTTTAGTCACGTTCTGCTATTTGAGTTTTGCAATACTGAATTCACACTAAAAAAAAAAGACTTTGTGAATGGCCATTGTTATGCTCACACCTCAGAAATAAAGAATTGGGAAGTGAGTGATAATTTTACATAATATGGTTCCTTCTTTCTTTCTCTATATTATGTATCTGTTTATATTTACCATTTACCATTTAGTACCTCACATTTTGTACCTTATTACCTGTGTGAAATTAAGCTATTCATTTGTTTTCTATAACAGTGACTCACCAGACTGGCATGATGTACCCTGGCTCAGTTATAATAAATGAATTGTAAACTAAACAAAGCAAGGGCATAAATTAGATAATGATAATATAATGAGGTTAAAATCAATTTAGCTATTGTTTATTTTCAGATTAGGATTGACCCATATTCATAGCATAATTAATACAGTTGAAATGAATAGTGCATAGTTTTGCAGTAAGGTGTCAACTACAAGAATTTCAAAGGCATTCTAGTGAGGGAAAAGATGCAATTAATGCAACTACAAATACTTATAATTGAGACTGTGGTTGTGTAACATATGTTGAATATTTAGATAAATTTCACATTTATATCATATAAGTAAAATATAGGCTTGTTCTGCTTACAAACATATGAGAAAATGTATTCATATTTAAACTCATCGCCAGTGCTGGTGGGTTGTGTTTGTTCGGCACAAACCGCCATTAAAGTCTCGCAGAGGAGAAAACGGAGGCATTCCTGAGATAAAAGTCGGTAATAATGGCATCAAACAAGTCAAAGTGAGACAGAGGAAGGGTAGGCCTTGTCTTACGAGCTCCTGCTCCTCTAGCACAGAGAGCGTGATGTCAGCGGTGGCAGTACTGTTGTAATTGACTTGGTAGGGGTGATGGCGTCATTTTATGCCCTGCTGTAGCCTCCTGCTCCAATTGCGAAGGGGAGACGGATCTTTGGCCGACGCGACCGTGGCTCCCTTGGCCGGGATCGAGCACCGCCGAGCCGGACACCTCACCTCGGGAAACATGGAGGCTGTGGCCGACGAGCTGCTGGCCGGCTCTCGGGTACCTGTCACTATCGATCAAATAGTTAACGATACACTGGTGGTGACGCTGACCTATCGAGAAAGGAGTTACACGGGGATCTTACTTGATTGCGACAAAAAGTGAGTGTTATTTCGATGTTCTATTTTCTACATTTATGTCTGAAATTAATTTGCTAGACTCAGCTAACGGCTAATCTACCTTTGATGCTAAGCGTTCAGTGCTAGCAAAGTTAGCAGTTAGCTAACAGGGCCTCCATACAAAAGACATATAGGTTATTGTAGCTGACAGGATAGCTAGCCTGTTGGCTAATGGCACTGATTTAATTTTAGCTGATAATAACATGGTCAAATACATTTTTTACCATGGTGAAATATTGTATGCCAAGATAGTTGATACGTCTAACAGAGATTGATGATGACTTCTCATGAACAATAGCTAATGTCAATGGGTTCATCTATAGCTTATTGTTAGCCTAATCAAACAGAGCAGCTCAAACGTATTCAGTAAAATGGTAGGCCCTGGCTGAACAGCATTATGTATGTCAGTTGTGTTTGGATGTTTTTATTCACATAGATTATGTTGCATTGTGCACTGTGCCTCTGGAGTGATGTTACATTTCAAACAAACTGAAACACATTAGCTGTATTGACAAAAAGCCTTTAATATCCAGCCACTTTTCATCTATGGAAACAATGGAAAATGACAATAAAGATACATGTGGGATTTGACAAATCACAACAGTATTGCTTTGTATTCATACAATTCCAGTCACCATCATAGCTTGTATTTGACTACAAAGCTCATTTCATGCCAGTTAACAAGAAAATTCAATGCTGTTCAAATCATAAAAGCATATAGGCATAATCAAACATGTATCAACAGTCATGTCTTATCTGCCTCCCTTGGTGTGTTTGTCACATGTGTAAGCCCTGTGTTGCTCTTGGTGCTGTGCACCTTAAAAGCCACTGGCTTTAGACTATTTATAGACTAGCAGAATCAGAATCTGACCAGCTTTGCCCCTTAGTATGCGTGGATGGTTTTTCATGTGAGAGTTCAAGCTGTCCTGAAAATAACCCATCCAAACGGGAAAAGGCAGGCCTTGAATAACTTAAAATAGGCCTATATTTCAGGCCTTGTCACTGACAAAAATTTGACTACTTCTTCCTTTTCAGCTCATGGAAATGCATTTCCTGTCATTGTTTCCCACAGTGTTTTTAATGTCATCGTTGAGGCCTATCATTCAGGCTGATCTGTGCATCTAGTTACACTGTACACAGTGTGAAATGGCAACAGTCCGTTGAATCATGCCTGGTCATATGCTGCGTCCTTGTACTGTGCTTAACTAGCACTGCCTGTTCCCTGTCACAGGCTGCACTGTTTGTGCCGTGTCAATCACAGTGAAGGCTAATATTCAGCTCTGGGGACATGTATAAAAAGGTGAGGGGAACAAACCTCACCGAGAGACTTTTTTTTTTTTTTCTTTTTTCAGAGGTGCTTGCCAGCTTCTTCTCCTGGGGAGGAAGACGGGCTCCCCAAATGTGCACTAATTAATAATCTTGCCACACATAAGCCCCAAGTAGACACGGATGCAAAAACAAACTGAAATCTCCTGGCTCCTTCCCTACATCTCTGAATCCCGAGTGATTCATGGGATTGTTTTTGTTCAGTCAGATGTTAGGGAGGGGGTGTCCTGGGCATCCTGTAGTCTCTTTGTCTGCTGTCTCCTGACTAAAGCAGCACAGCCATGTTACTGTTGCCTGCCAGCCACCTTTAGAGACTCCTTGGCAGTTGGGCCTTCTTTGGGCAGGTCTGCAGGCCCCGTAGTATGAAAAAGAAGACATAAAATCACTCAAAGCGAACTAGTGATACTATTGCTCGCTTTTTGTGGCCTAAGGCAGCATGACAGATAACCGCCTGCCTGCTTGCACAGCGGTCCCCAACCCCCACATGTAAAGAATTTTCAGCATACAGGTGACAGGGGAGTGTAGCCCACTAAAATAAAATAGTAAACTAGCTTTAAAGCTTATGCTAGGCCACTTATAGGAAAGGCTTTGGCCAGCTCAGGGTGCTTTTTTTTTTTCTCTTTTGGCCTAATTAAAACGACAACATATTCGATTTGTGCTGTCCCACAGCCCCTAACGTTAGCTGATATGGTGAAATACAAGTGCAGCATTACACTAAAGCTCTTTTGGAGGAAATTGCTTAACTAAAAACATTCAAGAAATGCCTGCCATGTGTAAAAATAATGTTTGTTTGTGAGACGTGTCAGTTTGCATGAATGTCACTCAAGCTCTGTCAGAACACTCAGTGAAAGCGCTGTTATTAATTTGTTGTTTCTTTTCTTTTTTTTCTTCATCATAGGACTGGGCTATTTTGTCTACCAGAGTTCACAGCGAAACCCGTGGATTGCCCGATTTCTAAACCCGCTTGTGAAATCCCAGAAGTTCTGAGTGAGGAGCCAGTTTCCAAATCTCCCAGCCAGGCTTCACACAGACCAAAGGATGAAAACACTCTCCCTGAAAGCAGCATACCTACTGCACCTCTTCCCTGCCCTGTACCCACACCAGTACCCGCTGGACAGACTCCTTACCCTCCTTATTTTGAAGGAGCCCCGTTCCCCCAGCCCTTATGGGTACGCCACAGCTACAGCCAATGGGTACCTCAGCCCCCTCCACGACCAATCAAGAGAAAGAAGAGGCGGACACGAGAACCTGGCCGCATGACCATGAGTACTATTCGTCTTCGGCCACGGCAGGTACTATGTGAAAAGTGCAAGAACACACTGAACAGTGATGAGGACAGTAAAGATGGCATGAGCAACACCAAGGCTTCTAGAAAGGAGAACTCACTACAGAGCGACGACGACGGAGACGATAAGGATACCCCCACTAAACTGTCGAGAAAAGAGGACGTAGGCACAACTAAGGACACTAAGAGACGGGAAAACGGCACCAGCCTCGACAGCAAGCGCCTCAGGAAGGACAAAAGTCGGGATACGGAAGGGGAGAAGTTCCCCGGAGGTGACGTTATCCCCCACAGTCCCGTCATAAAGATCTCCTACAGCACTCCACAGGGCAAGGGGGAAGTCATGAAGATCCCCTCGCGAGTCCACGGTTCCGTC
>JANJYQ010001791.1:0-18594 GCA_024605255.1 Rastrelliger kanagurta | reverse complement strand
CGGTTGTGTCTGCTGACTCTAACTCCACCTGAGACCCTCTGAGGCTAAATGAATCTATACTGAGCTGTTTAACTGACACACAGATGAAGTAGGAGAACGCTGTGTGCTTCAACTCCAATTCAGTGATTAAACATTGCCAGAATGTGTTTTTATGGGGTCACAAAGGCAGGCCAGGGAGGCTATTAAAGTTAATGTTTCACCAATATTTATAAGTACAGGAGCCAGACAAAATAATGTAAAAGGACTGAAGCAATGTAATTACATTAACTGCTACAGTGGGTTGGGTCATATTAGGCTGAATGCCAGTCAGCAGCATTTGTTGGTTACAAAACAGGTTCAGANTCAAGTCAGTTGTGACTTGGCTGTGGGTGCATCAGCCCAAAAACAAACAAACTAAAGAAAAAAAAATTAATATGGTGAAGCAAAATGTTATGACAGTTTATTGTAAACAGATTAAATGCATGAGATAACAACATAGAAAACAGGGATTTATTTCTCATCTTTGCAATCAGCATTTTGTTTCCCTCTCAGGAAACATTTACGATTAGCTGTTAGATAACAAAAATGTTTAAAGAAATGCTTGTATTATGTGACTGATGCACAACACTTTTTGCTGACAAAAAACAAGACTGCACCTTTACATATCCCTGATGGCTTTGTCTGAAGACATCTTAAAAGCCTGCAGAAGGAAACCCTTCTTTTCACAAGACACAAAGCTGACAGAAAACACAAAAAAACCAAACAATAAATAAATAAATTTTGTGCAGCAGAATTTTTTGTTTCTTGTTTCCTGTCACAGCAACAATCTCACATTTTAACCCTTCGAGGGAACCCGACCGTCTGTTTGGAAAACACTGTGTTAAGTATTTAATGAGGATATCTCACTGTTCAAACCAGCTCAGGCTGCGACGGCCAGTAAAGTTTAAGAAGATCTTTTTATTGCACAACACACCTAAGGCCAGAGTACCTTTATAAGTAGGTAAACTACAACTGTACTAACTTGAAGTAGAGATTTTTGAAGGTGAAGTGAGTTTCCACAATGCCAGTGGTCTTCACACGTGTACGAAGCACATCCTGCTGAGTTGGGATGTAGTTTGGCTGGCAGATCCTGTCCAAGTCATTCAGGTAGCTGAAAGACAGGAAGCATGAGTTTAAGAAAATGATCCCAGATCCAACGCACATATCACAGGGTGATTTTAATAAACATATTCTACAGTCCGGTCAGCTCCCAGCACAAGTTATCCACGGGCCAACCAGGCTTTTAATACATGGAAAAGTCACAATGCAGCAAAGTGACAACCTGTTTTTTTGGACACTATTTCTTGTGAAGTGGTGGGCTTGTTCTGCACACAGACATTCGAGGACTCCACAGAATGATACTAAATATGGGCTCATATTTTGGTGGATGATAAACACTGGCTCCTTGTGGGTTGAGTAAAAACAGACTAACTCCACTGGTTCCTCTCGTCTTGTAGTGTGGACAAAGTGCACCGAGATCCATGACACCTCAGCTGTTTTCAAAACAAAGTAATGTCCTTCACACTAAGCTACTTTCTCTCAGGGCGAAAATGATATAAACGCTACAGAAACAGAAAACGAAGAACTTTATCCACATCGAACTGGTAATACAAGACTTGCCTATATTTAGCTCAAAGGGCTTTGTTTGAATTTTTTTCACTTAACTCCATCAGACAGTTTTAAAACATGGTTCACTATCACAATAAACTGAAACCATTTTGTCAAATGAAGTGATATCTAAGCAGTTGTAAGTGTACAGAGACACTCTCCAGCTGTCAGTTTCTCCTTAGTCTTTCTCCCTTTTCAGGAATGCGATCATCTATACAAGCTGACACAAGACCTTGATGAACAAGACACATCTTGCCTCTCCTTTTGTGCTTCACTGGAAATATTACAGACACTGCTCTCACTAACAGTTATTATTCTCCTCATGATGAAGAAAACATGATTACAAAAAGACTTGGGCTGTCCAAGTTTGACAAAAGGTGATGCAATTTCAAACTTCACTGTAAGTCATCAAAGTAGTTTCACTTGTGTCAGGAATTTTCAGAAAGTGAGGTGAATGAATTGAGAATGAAAACTATTCTTTGAGAAGTCAAATTAAACTGCTTATCTTTTTTTGGATCCTTGCACTTAAAGAATAGGTTCATGTCAAGCCTATCTTACGTAATATTCACATATCTAAACAGTATGTACCCTGAAAGAGTTACTGGTCTCTATAATCATTCTTCCAGTCCATACTGGCTGTGAAAGGATCCTAATGTGACTTAGTCCTTTTTAGTCTTCATTCTTATTATTCACAAATTACCCTCTTTGTGAT
Organism: Rastrelliger kanagurta; assembly: GCA_024605255.1. Lineage (NCBI taxonomy): Eukaryota > Metazoa > Chordata > Actinopteri > Scombriformes > Scombridae > Rastrelliger > Rastrelliger kanagurta. Next base: position 16,256 of record JANJYQ010001791.1, on the reverse strand, counting down.
TCCTTGAACAGATTTCCTTTGCATAGCTGCAAGGCAGGGATGGAAACACCCAGTGGGAAACTTTTGGAAATGTTACACCTTTATTAGAGAGTTGACAGGAAGTGGTAAGATGAAGAGAAAGTAAGAGCTAGTTTTTCCTATTAAATATGTTATAGCACAGACACATAATAACAGGAAGTCAGAATTCTGTTTGTCGTGTTTTTTCTACATGGCACTGAAGTGTGTAATCTTTCAAATCTGATATTCCTTGAAACTGCTGAACGTCTTTAGCTGGGCAACAGATCCACACAGGAAGTTTAATAAGAAACTGTGTAAATGAAACTGGTGTCTCCACTGCAATTGCCAAAATAACAACAAATACCTATTAATTCAGAAATCAATTGAGGGCCATTTGAACTTTAAAGTGAAATTTTCAACATAACGAAGACTGTAAATATTGTGCTTCTAATATCACTTATATTAGAGTAGCATGAGGAATAGATCACTATGGATGGAACGTACATTTGCAGCAATTCATATCTATAAATGTACATAGGAGCATATGAATATTAAGACCTTAGTTTTAAGACCAATTTGAAAAAGATCCACAGTAACCTGTAATGTGACAAATGATTGGCACTTTGTTAAGCTTACGAATGTCTGTATGTGAAGAAGTTAAAGTCCTCACTATGCAGCAGAGTCGTTGAGTTGATACTCTCGCGATCGATCGAAGCAGGCCTGAACTCCACCATCACTCCACAACCTCTGAATCACACTGGTCAGCTCTGCTGACAGCACTCCTTCCTCTGCCGAGCTCGCCAGGGCAAACAGCTGACGAGCATCGTCCTGGAAACAAACACAATCATTTCTATCTTATTTTAAACAATTTCCTGTGGTCATTCATTTCTTGTTGCATAACTATCAAAATTCACCTCTGTGAAAATTAGCTTACCGCCCGTGTAGGATCCCCAAAATCTATCTTTAGTCGTCCCATTGCCCTGATGATGGCCATGATGGACTGGATGGTGTTGCTGTACACCACCACCTTGTACTGTTTGCACTCCTCTTCTGAGTAGCCATCTTCATGAATGATTCTGACACAGGAAACAAAGTCCAGACAGCTTTTAGAGTTCGGATAAATATGACAGTGTGAACAGTGACTTTATTAAATATGAGACAAATTACAGATTTGCATATTATTCATGCAACACTGTCATTAGTGCTGAAATTTGAGCTTCAGTGAGCATGCAGCACTCCTAATGTGGGAAATAGAGGGGTCTATTCAGGTCCTGCCAGGCTGTGACTGGCCTCTGCTGCCTTTGTTTAACATGTTGTGTAAAAGGGAGCTTCCTCCCCTGCCTGAGTGGAACAAAATGAGGCTCCTACTCTGCTTCTACAGCATTTCCACAAAGATGAACCCTGTTTGTGATTACAGCTCTCCCCGCACTATTAACCTCTGACAACAGGGCTGCAGCTGAAAATGGGAAGGAGGGAGTGGGACTGTATTTTATCAAATTTATACAAAAATAGGGTCAACGTTTCTTACAGGATGTAGTTTGATATGATCCCATATGTGCTGTTATTAGAACAGAGTTACAGTACAAACTTACTTCATCTGCTTTACTATTGTGCTTTTCCCAGATTCCCCAGCACCTGAAAAAGATAAACAATTATTATATACTTCATTGTAATGAGTACTCCCTTGTGTATGGTGAGGTATATGAACATATTGATAGAATTACTAAAACAAATTTGTTGTTGCCCTTAGATAGACACATGGACATCAGTGTCTTGTGGATGGATCATATACAGTAATAGCCCAATAATATAATAGCGTATACAGTATCACAGCCTGAAGTGCAGAAGCACAGTGAGCATCGTGGGAAATGGTCTCTTTGGGAAGTGAGACCTTTAAATATTTCTCAATAGTGTGAATCTGTTGCAAAAAATGAACTGATGACTGGCATAAAGGTTATGAGGAGGATTGCAATAATAAGGAAAATGACTTCACACAAGGAGTATTTACAGTATTTCTACACCAATCAGCCAAACAGGAAACAGTTGTCATGCTGCTGGCTGAGCTTGTGTTTTTCCAGAGACAACCCCAGATATCATGCTGTTCTGGGCGTTAGAGAGCATGGAGGGCATAAAAACACCAAAATTATCTAAAGAGTCTGTCAGCAATCTAAAGCCAACCCATCAAAAAAAACAAACACAATAAATGGCTCTCCCACCTAAACCCAAGCAGCACAGACAGACAGCAGCACGCAGACAGTAACTTTAATGGTCTGTTTCAGATTCACTACGTCTTTAAAATATGTGTATTTGTGCTAATTGTTCAACGGTACAATCAAGTTACAACAACCTTTATGTCCCTCTGTAACTCAGTTGATCAGAAAAGTTCTTCTCTCTTTCATACTGTGAGTGACTGCTATAGTCAGTGACATTGGTTTGTATGTTACCAATTGTGTTGTGTAATTGTACAGCACTACGGGACTTCAATTTATGTCAGTATAATCATGCCTGTACATTTCCTAAAGTTGATATTTTTAGATTTCTTGTTTTTTTCCTCACCAGTCAGAGCAGCTAAGACAAGATAAAGATAAAGAATTTTAGACAGAGCCAGGCAAATTGTGTCCCTCATTGTGCTGCATTAAGCTAATGTCTGCTGGTTCACACAGACAGATGTGAAAGTGCCATTTATCTTCTCATCTATCTTTCAGAAAAAAAGCAAATAAACCTATTTTTAAAAATGTCTTCATGGTGTGATCATTCATAATGCAAAGATTATTGATTCAACTTGTTTGCTGCTTAATGTGCCCCGTCAAAAGAGGAGTTTAAGTATCTTTTATAAATATGACCTGAAAATAAATGCGTTTTGGGCTGTATTTATTTATCTGTTTTGTATGTGTTAATGAATTGGGAGTCTGCAAGGGTAGTTTCAAGTTTTATGCTGATTCTATGTCTGACATGCTATCTGGTATGATCTGCTCTGAGGGGCTTTATGCAGCTCCTCAGTTCAGCCTCTAATTCAGTGGTTCTTAAGCTTGTTGGAGGTACTGAACCCCACCAGTTTCATATGTGTATTCATCAAACCCCTCTTTATTGAAAAATAAAATACAATTTTTTTCACATTCAAGACATAAGTATATGTTTTACTGGTGCACAAAATGAACCGTGCATTACCCCTCCAGAGTCCAGGTTTTTGACTACTTTTGATTTTACCTTTATATTTCACCTTGCATTGTTTGGTATCATTTTTTTTCAGTACAACCTCACATATGTGCATTTACAGTTATTTTTCTATTTTGACAAACTATTATAACACAGTGGGCCTAAAATCACACAGAAAACATAAAATCTGAGTATAAAAAAATCTATTTTTTTACTGTAAAAACCATAAATGTTTAATGAACCATTTTTATAACTTAGAATGTAAATGTAAATTGTAAACTTCAAAACCTATGTTCAAGTCTTAGCAGACAAGGTAATTTACCACTATTTCCATTAAAATGCAGCAATGCCTCAGGCGTTTTTTGTACTATTTACAAAATAATGTAATGTCTCACTTAGCTTTATCTCCCACAACTTTCCCTTTTCACCTAGCAGCCAAATGTGATTGGTGGATTTTTCAACCAATAGGAGAGAGGTTGTCGTGTTTTTTTTGTGGGGTTTTTTTTTTGCAAGCATTTTCTGCTAGTAGCACTCAAGCTAGTTTTCGTTACAATTCAAAGGTCTGTTTTCCTGTTTCTTCTTGCATCAACCACGTAGCAAATGCAACGAAAATATGCAGGAAGAAAGTACAACTTAAATAAACGGTCATAAGTCGGGTTACTTGGTCTATTAACAAAATTTAAAAACTGGCAAGTAGATTGAAGTCCGCACTTTCAACACAAATCAACACAAGTCTCATGCTCACCGAACCCCTGAGACTGACTCACCGAACCCCTAGGGTTTGATCGAACCCAGGTTAATTAAGAACCACTGCTGTAATTGAAACAGGAAGTTTTAGCGTCTGTCTCTTTAAGGCCATTTCCCAATGAGTTCACTTTGCTTAAGTTGGTTAGTTCCTGGGAGCTGCCCCTCAAACCTAAGCTATGTAAGCAAACAGTGGCAATAACTTCTTTTTCTCATCTACACAAAATGTCAACTTCTCAAATACATCTGTACTTGTTTGATGAATTTGATCTGAAATATGCAAGTGGACAACGTGAACAACGTTTGCTTGTTTTTTGTTCGTAAACAATCCTATGAAGAGGAAGTGATGATTCTATAGCAGAAGAAGCGTTCAGGAAGGATCAAAGCCCTGACCTTTACAGATATTCATCACAACATCATCATACATTATAACAATATGAAGATAGCAGAAAATTTTACAGATCAGTGATTGGTTGTACAATCAAGCCAGATGTATCACTACACGGATTTGAGCTCAGTTCTCAGTGGTGGCAGGCCTGCTTTGCCACAATGGTGCCCAATCGTTTGCTCTGCAGTGAGAAGTTTTTCATAGTTTTAATTAAACAAGCGTGAAAACAAGTGTGCACATCAAACATTTGGTGTCAAACTCAGACAACTGGTGCAGAATTATTTCCATAAACATCTGGGGTGAGTTTACACTGGCAGGAGTACCCCCTTTTGCTTAATATAATCACAGTAATTATCAGAGACCACAGGATGAAGAAGTTTTTAAAACACTGGAATTTGAAATATGGATGGCAGCTTTTTTCTTAAAACAGCCAGAAAGTAAAGTCTCAGTGGAGGAATATTTTAAAACAAGGATAAACTTTGTCTTAATATTGTTCTTCCCCCACAATGTGGCAAGGCACATTCCCACTGCCAGTCAGGAATCCTTTCAGAACAGATGAATTTTGTCAAGGAGGCTTACAGTAGAGTAATATATTCGGACGGACGGCCAACAAGAATTAAATCCATGAATTCTTTGGTTAAGCTGTCACCAGCAAAAGAGATTTACGCCCGCTCACGCAGACAGGGAGGAGAGGACAAATTGTGTTGATCCCTCTCCTCAGTTCTGTCAGTCACCAATTGTCTCGTTCACAGCATTTTTTGGCAGATTATCAACTGTGGCCTCCCGCCAGTTCACAAACCAACCTTACACAGGCATTCACAGAGTTGTCCAAACCCATGTGGGAGTCAGACTCCAAACCAAGCCTCATTTAATAAGAATTTCAAATGCAGATTTTTTTATGAATCACTATTTGTGGTCGAACAGGAGACCATTTTCATTGGAAGGGTGTGCTGGCTCTCCAGCTTTGTGGTTTGCTATAAAGAACAGCACCAGAACTCCTCTTTGTTTTTCCCCTATAACTCTCTTGTCCCGGCACAGACGGAGAGTACAAGGCATTGCCTGGAAAAATCGCTTCCCCTTCAACTCTGTGGTCAGAACTAGAAAATGAGTGTTTCCATACAACAGAATTTTAGCCTGCATTGTAGTGTTGCACCATCACACATATCAGCTTGAAGTTAATCCTCACAGAGCAGTTAGCTGATGGTGGGATTGATTGGTATCTTTGTAATCATTTCTGTGTGAAATCTATTTCAAGTTTCACTTCTCAGGGCTAAACTACCTAAAATATCTTGTCTTCCACATCGCAATCTATGAGCAGAACAGTGGAAACTGCAGCCTGATAAAAATCGCCACATGCTTGTGGGCAGTTCTAAAATGCTCAGAAGTAAGCTTACTAGCAAGGTTTTGTTCTGCCATATCTTCTAGATCAAGGTGCAAGAGAAAACATTGCAAACAGATATGAAAACCTGCAGATGAGAAGGCAGCACTCTATGGTTAGAATCATACCTCCATCAGGAATGTGGTCAAAAACACAAATGCACTTATCCCTCCATATCAAATATATGGAGGGATGGCATTAATAAGGCACTAACAATAAGCAAATGAATTTCTCCATTTGACACAGCATGACTGATTGATTTAATAACTACAGCTTAGAGGTAATAAACACATTCCACTGTCAGGAAGTCAGCCCACTGTGGGGATTTCTCACAATCAGTTAAGATGATGGAGCTATCCCAAAAAAGATTGTGTCCCCAGCAAAAAATTGCTCCAACTGGACCAAAAAACATCAACGTGCACATGAAATTCAAATCATGAAACTCAAGTCAAATTAGAGGTGTGGAAATATTTGGAATACAGACATTATTGTGTGTCAGTTTCTCCCTAATGAATAATTGATCACAGGTTGTCACCCATTCTATGTTTAATAAAGATTCACCAAGATCTGATTCCAAAACACATCAAATACTTCCCAAAAGTACCACTGTGAAACAAACCCTGAATGTATTAATGATTTCATTTGACTGTACTTCCTGAGTTAGAAAAATTAAATTCATTAAGTTCATGGTTCTCCAATCATTCCTGGTGTCATGTTCCTGTCTAATCAGATTGTGTGACATTATGTTATAGAACACAATTAAAACCTCTGGGTACACATACTTTGAGGTAAAAGTTAGTCAGCGCAGGGATTTTTTCATCAGAATCGTACATGTCTACATATAGCAACAGCAGCAGATATCTGTTTATCTTCATCATTTCATTTTAAGGCAAGAATGTTTATGTTTATGTGTATGTTTATGTTTATAAAAAAGCAACCCCTCAGTCACAAGGTCAATGGAGGGGGACATGCATGACAATGCACAAGTATTATCAGCTTCTATAGTTCACACTTTTTCATTTTAGCTGCAACAAATAGCAAAAGTTGCACCAATTGTGCATTTTTATGATTTCTTTCATTCATTGAGTATTTTCAGCTTCTTGGAGTAATGAGGGCGGGATGAAAGTAGAATTTCCACCAGTAACAATAATTCAGGTTTGAGTCTTGACAAAATGCTAGTGGCTTGTAGACTACCATAATTAAACATCAGTTGTGTGACTATAAAAGCTGATATGTATTCATAAATTCATGGGGTGACAACATGAAAAGGCTATACCTGTATTTAAACACAGCAGGGCTCTGAGCTAAATACTAACATCAACATGATAACATACTAATGCTTAGCAGGTATGATACTTGAGGTTAATAGTTAATAAACTTGAGGTTCTGGCCTTTCAAGGTTACAAGAAGAATAGCAGACTTTCATCTCCTTGGTTGTCTCCGTTAGTGTAGTTTAACACAGTGGGGTCTTATAACTTTGTTTTTCCAGGTACATTAGCAAGTTATCAAAGTAGCAAATTTTCAAAAAAATTCTGTAACTGTGGTCATTGTTGGTGCTCTGACACTTGTGATGTGACACTTTTGAAGCTTACACAGCTTTCTCTCACACAACAGTTCTACTGTTCTCTGACATCACAAACTGGAGCCAGGCCAAACCAGCAGTGTGAACACTTTAATGAAGCTTTGTGCTGTCCTGGCATTTTGTTACAGAAATGTTTCATTAAAGAGTCAATGTTGTGCAAACAAATGGGATTTTGAGTTTCACTTCTTTTAGAAAGCTGGTTCAGGACATGTCTGCTTGAGGATCCTGCTAATGTGCAGAGAGTGTAAAAATGTTGAGTGCTGCTGCACTTGGAGCATTTAATCCTTCTGGCACGTCTGTGCAGTCCACACCCAGAGTGTCAGTACCAGTGTGTCAGTTTACAGACTGGCAATGAATATCAGTCAGTGGTCAGCATTACCATGAGAGAGTGCTAAAGTTTGCACATTTAGTAAATATCACTTTTTTTGTTCCAGCAAAACTGTACCTGAAATGTAATAGCACAAATGCTTCAAAAGAGGAGTACATGAGTAAATGACTAAAGAAAGGACAAAACAAGATGAGGAATACCTGAACAGTATCTTTGAAGCTGAAGCAATCAGTTGATTTATTGATAAGCTGAATTAAATATAAATATATATAAAATCATTTTTCAAAAATCATTGCTGCTTTTCTTTGACTTATGTGGTGGCAAACTGAATATCTTGTTGGTCAGCTTGGGCTTTTGTTGTATTTTCTAACATTGTATTTGAACAATTCATGGCTACAACAGAAAATAAACATTAGATAAATCAATAATGAAACATGAGTCAGCCTGTATCATGATGAATATCATGTTGAGGCATTGTAAGAGCTAGAAATACTCCCCTGTGGTTGTATGCCTCCACCAACCAGTCAAACTGAAGTTTACATCCATCTATATATTTATGTTTGGCTAACAAAAAGAAATCTGAAGATCTAAAGAATCATCACAGCTTCACAGTGGGACTCAATATTAGTGTCATCAATTCAGTATCTGATCAAATGTGAAATATGGTCACAGTCTCCCCTTTGCTCCTGAGATATGGTGCTGAATAAGGGCTTTTGTAGAACATTACAATGTCACAATGAAGTTGACTTTTGACACTGGGGATATAAAATGTCATCACTTCATCATTTTATTCCACGAGACATTCACATGAGCCTTTGCCATAATTGGCTTATGAATTCTCCTTCAAAACACTGACTTTTGACCACCAAAAACCAAATCAGTTGATCAGTGAGTCCAAGTGGGTGTCTTAATGAAATTCCCTCCAGGCGTTCTTGAGATAACATATTTCACAGAATGGAAAGGGTAACCCCAAAACATGCCTGCCGTTGAGGCTTAAAAAGAACACAAATGTAAATGTAACAATTAAATATTACCATCAACTAAAAGCCAAGAGATACAACCAACACAAAACCAGATACTGCAGTGTTTATTCCTAATTTCTTTGGGTTGACCCAGGACAGTTTGACCTGGGGCAGCATTTCCATGCTGCTGTCAGGTTAAGCACTGAGGTGAAACAGGCCTGCTTGGAGTTACAACGTGCACATTGACAAGAGACAACGCTTGTCAACAAATCATCTCCTCTTAACTGAGGTAGCCTACTTTCTACCTTTCAACAACTCATAACTGATAAAAAGCACTAAGGCTGCAGTTACCTTCTCACTAATATCTGGTTTACTTCTGCAACTGGTGTTAGAAGTGTTAGAAGACTATCGACGTGAGAAAGTTCACAGTACACAAATCCTAGTGATAATAAAACAGAATTCTTTCATGTAAAAAGGAGCCAGAAACATGATTCCTACCGAGTAAAAGCAGTTTCACTTCTCTGGAGGACTTATCTCTGTCTTCTCGCAGGTTTTTGTCAATCATTTTACTCCTCTCCACCGCAGCTTTGTCCTCAGCGCTGATCGTGCAGCCCATGTTTGCCTTCGAACAACTTTTTAGTGTCGGATCGAGGTTTCAGCAGCTCATGGGTTTAAGTGAGACGCCGTTAAATAGCTCCCGGTCGGTGTGTGAGCTGAAGTTTCCCAGCCGGAGAGAAGCGAAGACAGGGGGAAAGGCGTTGGCACTGGAGGTTCGTCTGTCCCACTAACCCCCCCAGTCTGATGCTGAACTGACACTCAAGTCCAGCACTTTTGTTGCCCAGGTGGTTCAAGTCTGGGTTTATTCGGAAAAATCTCCACAAGTAGATGTTTTTAAATGTATTTTTTTCTAATTTATCCGCAGGTAGAAGAACTAAAATGCAAAAAGAAGAAAACAAACTGTTTTCTGTATAAACTGTTTAGAACATTAGGCATTTAATCCAGCATTTCCAGATAAAATGTTCAGTATTAATCACCGGATTTTCCCTGTGAGAGTGACTACTGCGGCGCAGTCGCGCGTTCATCCAGCTGATCCAGCTGCAAACCAAGAAAGCGGTACTGGAAAAGGAAAATTGACACGCGCACAGGCCTGATGGGAAATGTAGTCGACTCTAAACTACCAGACAAATTATTTCTGTCTATGTACCTTAAATGTTGCTCAGAATCATGCACAATATCGACATATCACCCAAAAGCCTCAGTGAACTGAGGACACTTGTACATGTGAGTTCTGCTGTAAAAAATATTTATTCACATTGCAGGAGCAGGATTATAAGTAATGTTCGAGCGCCCTTAGTGGACCCACAACGCAACTGCAGGTGTCAATAAAATCCATTCAATCCACAGGAATGCTAATGACAAAATGAAAAGTCACAAACGACAAGTCAAAAGGTCAAATTGTATTTTATTTGTGCCGTTTTAATCCTGCTTGGTTCCTTTAATTGCAAAATATACATTATATTGGATTAGTGGCAGCCTCAAAGTGGGTGAATCATACTTTTCAGTCAATTACAACCTGTAGCAATATGAAAATCAATTGTGCTTTCCAAAAATTGTATTCATTTATTTATTTGCTTACATGTTTATTTTTCTGGCCCAGCATTGGCCCACTATCAATGTACTTCATTAGTATTTATGTTAGAATGTAAACTCTGTATTTAAAAGTGTAATATATGAACTGACAATTGTTTTCTTTGTAAAGTTTATCAACAGGGGACTCCAGACCAACTTTCTAGTCTTGAATTCTAACATTATTGTTATATCATGTGTCAGGCATTATGCACTGTTTTTACATTCATTCTCTGGATGTGACTACTTTCTACATCCGGTGATCATGTTTAAATAGTTTAAATAGTGTGTTATTTGTGTGTTATTTGTACAATTGATACATCATATTATACATAATTTATATGTAGATTAGTAAGGAGTATTTCAATATTTCCATGACCTAGAAAGTTACTTACAATGTATAGCAGAAGCCCTAGTTCTCACTTTAACATCCCTGTATATACAACAGTAATTTATCCTTGCTTATTTTGCCTCAACAGCTCCCCCTGCTAACCAAACTCCTCATCACTATTATCAGCAGAGGTTACTGAGGCAACAGCTGAGTTCAGAGCAGTCAGGATTTGGAAGTAAGTGAGAAATTCATGCCAATTAGTTCATCTATGATCCAGCAAGTGAGAATTTCCACTTCAAATAAGCTCCAAACTCACAGATAAGTATGCTTTCTTATTTATTGGTGCATTGCTTGCTCTGATAACCACACACCTCTTAAATGATACAGCTGTCTGTTTTAGGTGTTAATTAGAGTCTGAATTAAAGTGCTGCAATGCACAGTGGCCCTCTTAAGTGACAAGATCTGTGCTTGAGCTCTTTCACTGGGTTTTTTGTAGCCTGTCACAAAGGTCAGGCTGTTTGAACTGTTCCTCTGCACTATGGGAGGCACCCTCCACAGCTCAACATGAAAGCTATGAGTCACTCTGTCCATTGGGGAGCAGCACAGGAGAGGCTAAGAAAATTAAGACAACCAGGGAATAGAGGACAATTGGGTGATAGTGGAATCTGTGTTTGGATGTTTTTAGTAAAAAGAAAAACCCAAATAACTGCAACTACATACCAAAACTGAAACAGTCTTCAGATGTGCATTACATCCTGGAAATAATGAATATGCAAACCATTAGGGGCATTTTCTTGGTATTAATTTGCAAAAATCAACATAAATAATCTTTAAATCCTCGTCTTTGCGTAATTGCCTCAGAGCAAAAAGTAGATTTAACATTAATTTAGAACTAGACTAAAAGTTCCCTTACTGACTCATTAAGTGACCTCAGTGTTTTCTGCATGCAGTGTGTGAGTTAGGGTCTTAATTGCATTGTGTCATTATGGTAAAAGTTTTGTCAGGTTATTGTGCTTATGGAGCATTACACTATAGCACACAACAACCCACCCCAGTAATGAGCCTCCACAGCCTGACTTGCTCCAAATGTCATTCCTCTTTGATCCCGTTCTTAGTGCCTCATTTCACTTCTGTGACGCTGCACCCCCTGCCTGCATCACACACGCACACATGCACGCACGCTCACACGCATGCACGCACGCACGCACACATACACACATACATGCAAGAATACACATAGAAGAGCAGAGAGAAGGAGGCAGCTAGAGGAGAGGAGAGAGAGAAAAAGAGAGAGTTGTGGATGTAGTTATTGATCAGAAATGCCTGTAACTACGATGGCAACCACCACTGGAGTTAATCTTCTTGCTGTCTTTAATCATTTCAACTGATGGGTAACCGATACACAGGGGAATCTTAATAAGGGGGAAACAATTCAAACAGTCTTTTCAGCTCAGGAACAAAAGAGATACAGAGAGGAAATATTGGGATGATAATATTGACTGTATTGATGATTTACAATGAACAAAAAAACCCAAAACAAAACAGTCACCTTCAGAACAGCTTATTCCATCATCCTCGTAATCAACAGATGGTGCAGAAATAGAGCTTGAAGCATTTAATCAGATTGGTAGGGGCAATTTTGCTGCTACGGTAACAGAAATCCAGCTGATTGAGTAGTGCAATGATGCACTCTCAAACTAAGGGGCTTTGTAATAACCCCAGACTGTGTGAAATATCATTGATTTATTACAACATCATACCACAAAGAGGAGACAATCAATTACGCTCAGTGAGGAAGATATCTTGTTCCTGTGCGCTGGTGTAAGAAATCAAGGAAGTTTTATGTTATTTTGTCACATAGAATTGTACAATAATGAATCATATGATACTGTATTTTATAGTTTTCACCCTACTGCTAGTAACAAATTATAAATATGTACAAATTGTAGAACATTTAGAATTATGGCAGTGATTTTGTCTTGCACTCACTGTTTTACTTGGCCCTTGCCTTACTGCACCATCTTTTGATGCAAAAGAAACATTTTAAAACAAGACGACATGACGACTCCATCTGAAAAACAGCCAGCAACAAAGTCACTTTATAAGAAAGTGAAGAACATTATATCTCCCCCTGACAAAGGGACCTTTTTTTGTTCTGACTTCCAGCAAAATATGAACCTTGCCTGTGTGCCTTGTGTTGAGTGTCTTGTGATCATGCTAGGTCCAGTCCAGTATGAGGCAGTCCAAAATAGATAAAGGCAGCAAGAGAGAGCAAGTATAAAAAGAGACAAAAAAGTTTAGTAAGAGATTTGTGCTGTGTAATTTTCTTTGGAACATTTGTCACTGCTTGTGTGACTTGTGCAAACTGTTTGTATTCCACCTGAGATCAGTGAAAGTATCGCCAGTGTCTTCCATTTGTCACTAAATGAGGCCAAAGGCAAAGCTTGCCATGTGTAAGCACTGTCACACCTGTGTGCTGTGTAGCCACAACAAGCCTGGTTGTTTATAGCACAAACACAAGAGCACTCACACTGCTCCACTGTTTACCTGTAAGCAGCACAGACATCACAGGCCAATGAGTCTAAATCTATCCATATAGAGTCTTATTCAAACAGTTTTAATGTGCTGTAGCTGATGTTTTTACATAGCTTAATCCTTAACACTGTCATTGTCATACAGTTAAACCACTTACAATGTTTGTCATTGAACAGAAGGGGGTGAAATCACGAGTCTACCAATGTGAGATGATTTTGGTGAGGAGGTGATAATCACAAGACTAAGAACAGATAAACATGATAATAATGTTCCTGGAAAATGATTAAAAATACACTGGTGTGTCAGTCTGTTTATTATAAATACAACCAGCAACACCAGCTGTGAAATTATTCTAATGTAACACAATGAATATTTTAAATGAAAAGATTTATTTTTAATGGCTCTCAAAATGAACTCATTCCCACTGAGGGAAACAACAACATCTTTGCATTAATTTCTCCGTCTCATGAGGAGATGTGAGTGGAATAAATACACTCATAAATGGCTACATTAACTGACAAGCTTTATTTTACATTGCAGCCTCCTCGGGTTTTTCTTCAGTAGGCAGTTCTACATACTAATAACACTTCAGTGGTGATGAGCTAATAAAACATCTGTCTGGCTATAGAAACAGTTTGAACAACTGATTGTCAATTGGGCTTCTTCAAGTCTCAAATAACAAAAACAAATGAATGAACTGTTCTCCTAAAACCTGAATCCAGGTAAGGAAAATGCAGATGAAAGTAAAGTATGTTGGATGTAATAATGATGATGTGTCATGAAAACCTTTCTTCAGTCTAAATTTGTTTTGATGGCTCATATTTTTTATAAACTGAAAAATGTGTTCCCCATCAAGTCTTAGCACATCTTTATGTGTATGTGATGTTTGTCACTTCACTGAACTGTGATTAACAGAACGAGGGTTAAGTGTCCATCTGCTGACATCACACAGAAAATAGCCTGACACTGTATGGCTCTCAAAACATGTAATCCTGCAGCTGCATGACTGACAGGGACATGAATGAGATAATGCACACAATATAATCAGCTCTTATAATTTAAGCGACATATCTCAAATTCTTCAAAGAAGACACCATGTTTTGCAGTTCACCAGATTTTTAGCTTAAAAGCACTGTTGTAGCTTGAACAAAGAATGTGTTAATTCAACTAATTTCAGAAAATATGAATAAAAGTTATATATTTATTGGATTATTAGATGGCAAAAGAGACAGTACATGAGGGGTGACTACAGCTCTGGTATAGTTTTGCAACAGTTCTCTGATACATGTAGCTCATTGTTCAGCTGTTGCCGCTGTATGAACTCTGAGGTTTCCTCAAGGATCTGCCCCGGGATGTGGAAGTCAGCTGGCATGTTCTGCTGAACAGCTGATTCCTGAAGGCCTTCAGTTTCTGGCTCCTCTGGACTCACTCTGCTGTTTGAGTTGCAGGGATCCAGATTGCATCCAGTGCCCTGAAGAAACTGCAAAAAGTTTTCCTCAATTGAGGCCTCACGGCTGGGCAGCTGCTCCCCTTCACTGGGCCCAGCCCGCTTAAAGAGACAGGTCAGGTGGCGACCCAACTCCTCACGAATCTGTCGGTTCAGACAGCCATAGAAGAAGGGGTTGGAAGTGAAGCAGAAATAGCCAATCCATGTGACCACATCCTCCAGCTGTGCCAGGGAAGCAGGGGAGGTAGACACCACAGCTGAGTAGAGATGGAAAGAGAAATATGGCAGCCAGCAGCAGAGGAACTGGCCTCCCACTGCCATCAGGACTACTGCGGCCTTCCCACCACTGAATGTCCTTTGAGGTGTGGTGCGGGCACCAGTTCCAAGGCTGGCTGCCATGGTGGAGTGGCTACTGATGGACTCAGACCGTTGTCGTGGTGTGTCCATCCAAGTGGGGAGAGGGCCATGGTGCATGGCTGCTACCCGGGCCACTTTGAACATGTTGCAGTAGACCACCAGAATGATCAACATGGGGCACAGAAAATAGATGAATGTAAAGAACACCATGAAAAGCAGACGTGTGGTCCAGCCTCCTGTCCAGTGGAGAGAGCAGTGTCTCTGACCAGGAATAAGCACTGAGGGAGTCCCCAGAGTCTGGTTACCTTGGAGAAGCCATCCTAGTAGAGGCAGCACTGACATAACAATGGCTTTAATCCAGACCATCACCAGTACCATTACAACCACGCCCACTGTCATCTTCACCTCGTGGCGCATGGGATGAATGATGTAGTAGTAACGCTCCACATTGATGGCACATATGGTGAGGATGGCAGCACTTACTAGACACACACTCAAACAGAGGTAGCTCCGGCACAGCGCTTCATCCACCAGGAATCGGTCTGACAGCATCCCCAGAGGCATCAACACCAGTGCTGCTAGCAGGTCAACAAGACAGAGGTGAAACACAAAGGCAAACTTGCGCAGCTGCGGCGTTTTGGTGATTACAATCATTACAGCCAAGTTTCCCACCACTGCCACCATGTCCATAATGAGCATAGCACACAGTGCTAAGGACTGGTTCACACTGATCCCCCCTTGGATGCTACGGGTGGGTGAGGTCACGTTGGAGGCATTCGAGTGCAGTGAAAGTGGAAGTGAGGAGAGGCCGGAGAGAGAAGTGTTCCAGGAGGGGCTCGTTGTGACAGTATGCTCCATGAGAGGATGGGATAAGGAGGAGAGAGTCCGCTGAATTTCACGGGCCCATCACCCATCCTCCCCTGTCGTAGGGTGTCACTGAGAAGCTCAGGTGGTGGTGTCTGCCATGGCAGCTGCAATTGAACAGGTCTTAACCCTGTCAACTTTAGCTTTTAAGGTGATTGCAGGAGATTTTAGTTCCTTGAAGATGAAGTAACTTTTGTCTCTTTGACTTTCCAGTATGACCTTCAAATGGAAAAATCTGGGAGAGATCGAAATAAATATTTCAGTACAAAGTATAATCAAATGGAAATGCACAAACAGCCTTTTTAGTGACTTGTACATTAAGCAAAAGCCTTTGTTTTAGTTTTCACAACATGCTCACGAACATACTAATTTTTTGAGTTATATAATATATGCAAGTCACTGAAATTATGACATTCTATTAAAGGATAACTCAACAAGACACAAATCATAGCAGACTACAGACTGATGATCTGCAAACAATCACTTATAAAATAATTTAAAAAAACTTTTACATGCAGACGTACAGTATGTAAAATATAGTATTATTTGTCTTGATTAATG
>JANJYQ010001757.1:7545-19746 GCA_024605255.1 Rastrelliger kanagurta | reverse complement strand
TGACAACAATTAACTAACTAATATACCTAGCATAGTATTTAAAGCACACTAATAATCACATAATCTACACACAGACATGTCAGTATTGTGTAGAGGTGGCAGATGTATCTTTGCAACTTTGAACAAAGCCATACAAGCTAGTTGTTTCCTCCTGCTTCCAGTCTTAGCACTGGTTTAGCATGAGGTACTCCTGGCTGTAGCTCTGTCATAATATACCGTCTTGTCTACGCACATTCAGGAACACATCATTTTACACGTTTTGAAAATTGCCATAGGCTATGACCACATCTTTAATATCATAAGCTAGTGTTTTCCAACAGGAATCTGTAGCTCTATTTTGTAGTGAGTTTGCATCACTTAGCATCTTGATTAGCAGACCTTTTTCTTAGCCTGAGTGTTGACTTGAATTATGGATTCCATGTGTCCAAACAGACTGCTGTAATTGTATTGAATAGTTTAGAGTGGATTGTAAGATGCTGGGTAAGCGGTTGTGTTCTATGACTTTATTGTGAGTATTGGCTATAGGGCCATTTTCATTTAAAACTCTGTAGCCACACTTGATTTTAAGCATAAGCATTTTATTGATTTTAAGCAAAGGGAACTCAAATCAAGCTTTTCTTTATGCTATGTCTATAATTCAGTACAGAAAATGTAATTTAATACACAACAACATAAGCTGGTTGGGTGGTCTGTAATGTCCCACTATTTCTTTGACCGGCATGGCCATCCATCATCTACTGTATGTCTTGACTCCCACAGGTCAGGGTCGAGTGGGAAGGTATTTATAGTGGACCTAAATGCCTCGGTCTGTCTCTGGTATGTGTAAGCAGCCTTAACTAAAGAGGCACCTGTGTGCACTGTTGTTCTACTGTTGCACCTGTGTGTGTATGTGTGTGTACGTGTTTCTACTGTGATTTAATTTTGTGCTCGGGTGTCCACTGAAGCGCTCCAAACGAACACAGGCACAGGCCATCTGCTGTCTAACACCAGCCCAGAGGGGAGTAAAGCATAAGTGTGCACCCATCTTGTCCTGATTTTTTTTCTTCTGGTGCGAGCAAAGAGGGGGACTCATCATCTCTATGATGGTCTGTCAGATTGTGTCGCTCTGAAAGGCCATCTCTCTCACAACAGAGCATCAGGCTGTCACTTCATGTTGACATACACTCACATTTTGAGCAACAAATTCATAACTGAGGGTTGATGCTCACAGAGATTGTTTTTACATGTTCATTTTTGGCAATACTACATTCAGACTCTATTAATCAGAATAGAATATATGCAAAATGTATAACTGACATTTTTTGTTTTCTTTCATCTGTCCTATCTTGAAAAGCTCTTCCTTTCCTGCTTTATCACACTATCTTGTTCAGTTGGTGCGCAACTCCCATTCCTCTCTGTGTCTCATATATGAGAGACGAGCTATGGCATGTTAGGAATTCATATCAGCCTGTGTGCACCTTGCATCAGATACAGAGGGGAAAATTTACGGGAAGGGGAAGAAGGTGTAGAAAGTAGGACACAGGAGAACACAGGTAAATGTGCTGCATAGAGACAATCTTGCAGGTATACAGCTGATATTTATCCAGTGTTGTATGTTTCGCTTGGCTGTCAGCTACAGTATGTAAATGCCTTGGCATTTATGAGCCTGGCAAGTCTGTACTGTCTGTCAGCCTCGAGAAGAAAAAGCCAGCATACATCGATCTTCTATACAACTCAACATCCCCACCTGCAGGTTGTCAAAAGCTGGTGTTTTGTTGTGCTGTGTTTTGATAAATGCTTACTTCCAGTAACGGCCCACTATCAGCAGCAAAGCCTCTGGAGCTACATTGATAGTGTTACATGTAGTAGATGTGTTGAGTAGTAGACAGCATTGATTCACTCCATGTAGTCGTCAGCACTGATACAGTAGAAGCTCAAGCAGTGTGTTCAGTGTCACGCAGGCAGGATGTCCTGTCAGGGATAATGGAGGCTATTGTCTGTTGAGGTCCAGGGCATTTATTGATCAAACCTCATAGAGTAAGACATGTACTCTAGGATTGCTTTGTATAATTAGATCACATTCATATTTGATGTAGATTTTGACTGTAATCAGTATCAAATATGTGCTTGTCCAACATCTGTCCTGCCCTTCTTTGTTTACATACTTGACTCCTCAAATGGTTTCCTTTACATTCCCTCATTTTCCTGAATCCCCCTCCCTTTATTTCGGTTTCTTTCTCTTTCTCATCCCTTCTCCTGCCACCCCAATCTCCCAAGTCCCGTTTTTATCTCCCTTTCTCTTCCTCTTTCCATCTCTCTCTTTCCTGTAATGAACCCTTATGCTGAGCAGTGCTGGTGTAATTAAAATGCACACCATTCATCTGGGAGGAAGGGAGTCTCCTTAATCTGCGTCAACCCACATTTCAGCCTCTAAGGATTTGCCTGCTGCGCCACGCGTACACACTCCCCAGTTGCACTCACTATCACACTGCCGTTTATCATTGTTTCAGCCCAAATGTGCTCTGCTGTGTCACACATAGTGGTGTGGACATGGAAGCTAACAGAAAGTTGGTATTTTTCTGTCTTCATAAAGGGTGTTGGCTGTTTAACCGATGTAAGTAGTTTGTTAGATCTGTCTAGTTTAGACAGTGAGGAGTAGATCATTCACCCTTTTATAACCTCCTGCTTCTCAGGAACTTGGGTCACTCAGGACTTTGTATGGCTTTGTTCTTAAAACACATCCACCAGAAATTATATCTCTTGTGAAATTAAATTATAGGCGTTATCTGACATGTTTTTACAAATAAAATACTAAAATATACTCCACTAAGGGTTATCTCCAAATGTCCTTGCCTCACCTTACAAAGCATACAGATGAGTCTATCACGAGTTCTGCATTTTACTGTAGTTCCATTTTTGGTCACTGGGGAACCGCTCTGTGCTTTGCTCTAGAGTCTGTGTGTCATGGTATGTCCTCTTGGCAGATTAGGCTGACACACCTCTGTGTGTTTGTGTTGATTGCGGATGGGCCAGAGCATGCCTAACTTGGTGCTCAGTGAACATTTGCAACCTTGAATCTATTAAGTTTTCTTTCTTAGCATTCAGTAGCCTTTAAATTAGATTAACCACTTTAAGGGAAATGAGCTGTTGATTTCAATTAACTTGCTTTCATTTTTATGCAAGACCCCTTAAAAGTTTGCATTAAACTCAGTGCCTAACAAAATGTGTATTTTGTCTAGCCTGAGGGTTGGTGTTTGAGCAGTAACTGTATGTTGGAGCTACAAATTCTTTTCAACCAGGGTTAAAGCCAGTTCAGCAAGAGAGCTAAGTTGATTAACATCTCTTGTGTAAACCATCTGGAGTAACATCTGTTGACTGAGGTCTCCACCAGCCGCAGTAAAACTTAACTCTGACATCAGCACCAGATATACAGTTTATTTATGCGTTATTTAGTATCTGATAAAATGTTTTGGCATGTTTTTATTTCGTCTTAAATAAATGCTTTGATGTTCTGATGTATTCTGATGTCATGTTTTTTTCTGTTTTTCTTAATGTGTAAATTTGTAAATCATAGATACAAGCAATAAGCACATGTAATCTGATGGGTGTTCTGCATAGGCTGTACAACCATATAAGTATTTTTAAAAAGGGGGCTTGTTGCAGAAGATAAAGAAAAATAGAATGGTAGGAAATGATGCAAAGAAGTAGTCGTAACCACTATGATATCAACTTCCCCTTTTAGAAGTTACACTTACTGTCAGAAGTGTTGCATGCACCTGCTAGTATACTGAGCCTGCTGTTGACCTGAGACATCTTTGGATACATTTTACACCATACTTGGTAAGCTCTATCAATAATGATGCTTGTGTTGTTTTTTCCCTCTTACTGCTTTGGATGTATTTTGTTGCTGCTACCAAGTAAAAGATGATGATACACACAGACACACATACACACACTGCGCTGACTGCAGTAGTGTAAACAGTGGGCTAGGCTGTATCCATAATGAAACTCTGAGGAATGTCTCTAGGCTTCTGTGTCCAGAAAGGAGTCTCTGCTGTGAAACCCAGTCAACTGGCATGTTAGCCATTCTAATGGTCCAAGTAGATCAGGTATGAATCTGGCTCTGCCTCTGCTGTGTCTCCGCTCTGTCTGGGAAACATTGCAGTCTGTAGTGTTGATACTATGGTATACCACACATTCATTTTCAGGTTAATGTCTCATAGAATCTTGAATCTAGAGTCTTGTTGTATTTGAAGACTTCATTTAACATTGCCTTACAGTGAAGGTCAATATAATTGACAATGAGTCATGATTAAGGCAGAATTTGTGTTGAGAGTGTGAAGGAGGGGCTGATTATACCTTTATGTACCTTTGTCATACCACTCCCTTAGTTGGGCATGCCACTATTGATAAGAACTCGGCTCGCTCTCAACTTTCCTTATTTCACAACGACATGTACTCCCTGCTGTAACGTGCGTAGCCTGCCAAAGTTGGACAGCTCCTGAGTCAGAGACTGTTTTCAGCGGGTCGTCATTTGTGTAAGTTGTATCTCTTACTTGAGCATACAGGCAGCTAGGTTAGAATTGGCATAGCTGGGGTGGTGGGGCTAAACCTAAGCTGCTGCCAGTCATTTTAACCCCCTCCTTCCCCTGTTTACCCTGACCCTCTCCTCTGCTTTCATTTGCACCCAACTCTTCCCCCTCCTCCTCATTTCTTGTTCTTCTGTACTGATGGTAGAGTTAAGAAAGGCAGTTCCTGCCTGGCAGACAGTCTGTTTGGGTCGCCCTCTTCCTCTTCTTCTTTCTCTGTGTTCTCTCTTCTCCCCTTCTCTTGGTGGGCAACTTTTTGGCATGTTCTAAGGTACGTCTTATCTCTGTGCTTTTTAAGCTATGGTGTTGTCCTTCTGGTCGAAGCCTTTTTTTTTTTAAGAATGGAGCTAGTTTTAGTTGCTGTACACCTAAAAAAAACTGGCAACATTGTGATAGTAGAAGAACTGCTCATCTAGTCAAGTGCAGTTTGAATATTTTTCAGCTCTAAGGAGTACTAGTTCCTACAATGTGCATTTGCTGTTCTACTTCCTTCACTTTTGTCTTGAACTGAACACTGTTGCGTATGATGTGTTGGTGTAGTGGTAAATTGTGCATTTACGTACAAACAGCAGTCATGTACAAATAGTTGATTCATATAAAACATCTCTTATTAGAGCAAGTTTGCTTTTAAATTTGGTTTTCATTTTTTAGGACTTGTGAAATTCTGCAACAGAAACTAAACACTGCTGTGGTGAGTGAGGGTGCTAAAATAAGCTCAAGTATTCAGTCGTACAGTCTGTGCACTTTATTAAATCCCCTATAATGTTATGTGTCTCTACCTGCTGGTTAAGACTGCTAAATTAGTAGTTGTTGTCTTGGCTCATATTCCGCTTAAAATACCAAATAGGCCATTCGTGCTGAGAAAGCAGCTGCTGGCATGTAGATGGTAAATATTAGCATGTGTACCTGATTGTCTCTTAGGTTAGAGGACATGTCTAGACTCTAGGCAGTCGAGGGTCAGTGAGTAACCAAAGGAGTGGTTATGACAGTCCACATGATTCAAGTTTTACAACTCCACCTCGCCTGATGTCAGTGCACATGGGGTGTGATGATTGCAAAAGAAGCTGTAATCATTTGGCACTGTGTGTATGTATGATTTGTCCTGGTTTAACATCTGTGGAAAGTAAGTGTTCGTTTTAAAATGGTGTCCCTTGGATTTTTGTTTTTTGTGCCTGTAATCCATAAGTACTCATATCATGGTTGACATCATTTTATAACACCTGAGAAACTATCAATATATCAAATAACCAGATGTCTGTTTTAGGCTAATGTCATGAATTAAATACCTAAGATAAAAAGCACCCACTCATTAATCTGCAAAACCAGAAAAATTTAAGTTATAACTATGAAGAAATAGTACAACAAACTCTAAGCCGTTTTCCTGTTGTTTTGCTATATAAATTGTCATAATGTCTGAGTGTAATTAGTTTCAGGCCTGCAATGGTAAAATCTGTTTTGTGTGTCTTCATAGATGCTTTGTTGGCAGACCTTGAGTCCACAACATCCCACATTTCAAAGCGCCCCCTGTTCCTTTCTGACGAAAACGCCTATTCCCTGCCTGTTGGGAGTCAGACTCAGCAAGACATCTGTTCTCCACCCCAAGTCCCACCTACTCCCTCTGAGCAAACCCTGAACGGACTTGACGAAACAGAGGTAAATACTCACATGCATGTACAATTTATGCCCTTGACAAAATATTAAGCATGTATTCCTAACTGTAAAAAAAAGCCTGTTTTCTTTTGCTGATGGATAAAAGTGTGTTTATGTTAGTTGCTCCATTTAGGAATGTTCTGCTGCATTCTTTACAGTAATTAAAATGATTTCCTCTCCTCAGTCTTTCAGCTCAGCTCAGAGAAGCCCCTGGTCTAGAGATAGTAGCAGTCCAACCCAACCCCTTGGTGAAGAGGACCACGTATACAGGTAGGACTTGAGGCCAAGTTTATGGGCATTTATTAATAGTCTCATATAGAACTTTGGCAGAGTTAATTTTAAATGTTGTCTCTATTGTGTACAGTTTCCCCAATAAGCAGAAAGGTAGTGACTCATCAGCCGGCATGACCTTATCTTTGGGTAGCAACCTGTCGGAACTGGACCGCCTGCTCCTGGAGCTCAACGCTGTACAGCAAAGCACCCCTGCCTTTGCCACAGAAGGTTCTCACATAGATTTCTTTGCAATTTACAAAATGCTCATTCACATTTATTTGATGAAAATCAGATGGCACTGTTTGATTTGGATATATCTGTCCAAAAATCTTCTTCTCTTCTCTTCACTGTATTTTGTTGTCTTGAAGTTTCCGTGATAAACCATGTTGATATCATATTTATATTTTTTCTACTATAGAAGAGGCAGCTCCACCACTGCCGGCCAGTAGTGTAGTTCACCATATCCAGGAGAATGGAGTCTCCCCTGCAGGCAAGGTAGCACCACCTGTACTGGAGAAGCCCAAACGTGGTGTAGCAGCTCGAGGGATAGAGGATGTACGACCAAGTGTAGAGAGCCTTCTAGATGAGCTGGAAAGCTCTGTGCCCACACCTATGTAAGTAACAAAAATTGTGTGTAGATGTTTTTGTATTTCCAATTTAATGTAAAAACGCAATAATTTTAGTTGATCTTTTCTTCTTTAGTCCCACACCTTTGGGGGTATCAGACGAACAAGAAGAAACACCAGCACAGCAGCAAGCCAGAATGTCTGCTTCCTCTGCCACACGAGAGCTAGATGAGCTAATGGCTTCCCTGTCTGACTTCAAAGTCCAAAGCAATGTGAGTATGTTTTACAAGTGTGTAGAGATTACATACTCTGTGTCTGTTTTGGCTTTATGTGACTATTTAAAATGTTTGCAATGACTGTAAAATGCAGATTCATTGTTATTCTATTTATTTTCCTCATTTGTGTTTTTTACTTTGTTACAACATAGAGATTGCTGCTGCTGATGGCAGTATTTTGCAGAAATGGTAAACTACTACATTTTCTCTATAAAGGAAGGATCATTAGCTTACGTTGAATTCACTCACAAGGGATATTTGAACACACGTTTTTAATTCAGAAATTACTTTAAAATTGCCATCGTACCAAAATATCTAATTAACCAGATAGCTAACTAGATAACATCTATAGTAGATTTTATTATGCTTTGTATGCATGACTTTACAATTTTGTTTCAAGCTTGCATTTTCAGAGTAGTGGTGTTGATGAAGCAAAATCAACATGTTTGTTATGTAATGCAATCCAGTCCAATCCAATTTACAATTAAAGTCCAGTGTAATATATGTAATCTTTGTGAAGATTACAATTTTTGTTGAGACTGTGTTTGAGTCAGCAACTCTGAAACTGTAAACTGTGCATTCTGGTATTTTTTTTAGATCTAAAGTGTTGCAGTGTTTTAGAAACAAATACTGTTGAGATATGACAACTGAGTGAACTGAGACACTTTATTCTCAACATATTTCTCCTGGTCTCTTTTCTTTCTCTACCACTGTGTGTCTTGTGTTTGTATGTATTTTGCAATTATTATATCATTGCTCCCGATATAGTCTGGCTCTCAGTTGTCTGTGAATCAGGAAGCTGTAGACCCCTCATCGGTTGCTGCTTCACTGGTTGTCCAAACCGTAACCTCCCCATTTATAAGTCCTCAAAATGGTTTAGTTGAAAATGTTCTACCCTCTAGTGAAACTACACCTTCTTGTACCCCTCTTCCACTGGAACTTCATATAGATGAAGATGGTTGTTCAGCCCCAACATCTTTGGCTGGTTCCACTGTAATGATTGCATCATCCAAGAGCATTCAGTACTCTCAGATCCAACTGGATGATCGTGACAGTGCTATTTCTGAGATCTCACATGTGGAGAGCCTTAGTATCTCTAATACCTTAATGCATCCTAGTCAAACTGAAGTCAACAGCTCCACACAAATGTCAGTCACTAAGGTTTCTACGAGTAAATCCTCAAGTCCGTTAGGAACGAATTTAAGTCCAGTTACTATTGGCAGAATCTCCAGTCCAGATTCTACTGCCAGCAGCTTTAGTCCAGTGGTTATTTCCAAGAGCCCTAGTCCTGTTACTGTATCTAAAAATGTCAGTCCCACGCCCAAAGCTAAAAGTCCCAGTCCGCCTGACATTAAATGTTCTAGCCCACTCCCTAAAAGTTGCAGTCCAGTACCCAGAAGTCTTAGTCCAGAAGCAGCTGCAAAGAATGAAAGTCCCACAACACTTTCAAGTCCAGTTCCACATAGTGCGAGTCCTGTGACAGTCCCTAATACCTCTAGTCCATTGACCATCCCAAAGAGTTCTAGTCCAGAAACAGTTCCCAAGAGTTCTAGTCCATTGCCAATTCCAAGACTTTCAAGTCCAGGTCCAAAGTCTGCAAGTCCTCTAACAGTCCCAAATATCTCTAGTTCAGCAACTGAACCCAAGAGTTTTAGTCCAGAACCAGTCCCAAAGAATGCATACCCAGTGATACGTCCAGGGCTTTCTAGTCCAGTAACAGTTCCAAAGAGTGAAATTGCAGCTCCTAAAAGTCCTGCTTCAGTCATCAGAAAAATGTACACTGTTCCAGATAGCAGTAGTCCCAGAGCTTCGCCAGTTTCACTTGCTGCTCTACCATCAAATAGCCAGTCTTCCCCTCTTATAGAAAAGCAGGGTGGTGAAGCACTAGGTTTAATGTGGCCATGTCGTGAGCCTTTATTAGATGATACCTTAGAAAAACTCCTAGCCCCTGACTCCACTCAACTGGATGACAACCAGCCACCTGCTTCCATTACATCGGGAGATGAAGACAGAACTTGGGAGGAGGAAGAGGGAATTTACCCTGATCTCAGTCGAGAGGGAACCCTGACACCCATGACCGAATCCAGCTGGATGGATGAGTGTTTCACCCCCTCCACCTGCCCTGGGACACCAGATGCGATGCTGGATCTGCCCACACAGCAGCCGTCTGCTGTTGAGCGACTATCTGCTTCTGGCCAAGTACGAGATTCAACTTGACTCTCCCAAAATAAGCTGCTGGTGTTGTAGCAGCAGAGGCTTTAGGACCCCATGTGGTCTTTCTATTATTTGGCCATGTGGCCTAACGTACTAATTAACTCTGACAATAAAGGCAAAATGGCTGTGTCAGATGATCATTCAAGCAGAACATATCTCTAGTTCCTAAAACAAGCTTATTTTGGGAAAGCAGCTCCTACAAATGCGTAAGGAGCTGTGCAAAAGTTCAAAACACAGTGTTTTAATGAAGAGAACGTGTCTTTGTCTATGCGGTGTGATGCATGTAGTGTCATTGCATAGCAATTACAAAATAGCTTTAGGGAGAAGTCTGCCTGTAGAGGCTTCTTATGGCTTATGTTGAAAGCTTTGCTGAAAGGATGTCTATGCACGCCCTTACTTGCTTCAGTCGACATTGCTGTGTTAGTCACAGAGCCTGGTCTATCATGTTTATGCAACCAATAGATGACACAAACAGTAAATTTTAAATCATTGCCTGCCTATGTCAATACATAACTTGACAAAATTGCCAAAGAGATTCAACAGTAATGCAGTTTTCTTTTTGGTTAATGCATATATGCACAAAGAAAGCACATTTAAAAGTCTTAAAAGAACTATGCTTTTTTTCATCTTTGGCTTTGTTTGGACACATGCAGACTTAATGTGCAAGCATTTTGTGATGGATCTGTGTTATCTTGACTTCCGTTTTGCAGCATGCCTTGCCACAGTTACCCGAGCAGTAGAAATAGTGGAGAATGATTTTGAATAAAAGGCTGTGCTTAGTGTCTGCAAGTAACTTTAATCGGATACACGTGTGCCTGACAAAGAAATGCAAAGCATTTTGACAGAAGAATATTCTGGAGCGTTCTTGAGTGTTTTTCCTGTGTTGGGCTTGCCTTGTGTGTGCAACTCAACATGGACTTTCTGGTGAATGGCACAACCTCAGCTTCCCACACCTCCTTATCATCTACTCTCCAGCTCAAGTCGGTTATCCGCCGCACCAAAGAGACCTCCAATGTGCATCCGATGTACAGGGAGGGACTATTGCGACGTAAAATGGGACCTGTCATTGTGAATAAGAGTAACTCTCAAGACCGACTCATTGAGGAGCTGCAGGG
Organism: Rastrelliger kanagurta; assembly: GCA_024605255.1. NCBI lineage: Eukaryota > Metazoa > Chordata > Actinopteri > Scombriformes > Scombridae > Rastrelliger > Rastrelliger kanagurta. The sequence goes on along the minus strand of JANJYQ010001757.1, from coordinate 9,085 downwards.
GAAACTGGGAATTGGGCGAGTGGAACGTCGGCGTAAACAGCCAGATGACTGGCTGACAGAAGGAGTCATCGTGATGTCCAACCCCCAGCGAGCACGAGAAGAAAGGGCTCAGCCATCTGTGGATAAGGTAGAGACTGAAGGTGCACAGCAGGAGTAGGAGTAGTTCGTACTATTCCTAGACCACGATAAACCACTTGGAAATTTTGTTTATATTTTTTGGCCTACAGTCAAGGAACTATTTTAACTAATTTTATACATATATCTTATTGCTGTAAAATACATTTTCTTGTTTGCTTTACTTCTTTCTTACCCCTCTGTTTGTACCATACCTTACTTGTTTGCTTTCCTTTCTTGGCTGTTTCCTTTCCTTCAGATCATCATCCCACCTGAATCACCTGCCCCACAGAGAAAAGTTCTTCCCCCTCCACAATCTCCCCCACCACCTAAAAAGCAGCCCCCAGTCAAGCAGATTCCTCCGCCACTACCTCCTCCCCCTCCAACCCCTCCAACCCCTCCAGCCCCTCCAACCCCTCCTCCTCCTCGGGAACCTACCCCTCCACCTCCCAAGGAGCCTACTCCTCCCCCAAGGGAGCCCACACCTTCCCCTATCCAGCCCCCGCCGTCACCTAGCCCCCCTCCCAAGCCTGTCACGCCACCTCCACCTCCCAAAGTGTTTGTATCAGTGGGTTGTCAGACCGAGTACGACCCCATCTTTCCACCAATGCAGGCATGGATCACCTTTTCTTGCCTCTCCCTCTCCTTTTTTCTCACCTCTCTTTCCACTTTCTATCTTTCATTTTCTTCCACATTTGTAACTATTTGACTACTTTGTCTGGTTTGTAGAGTTTCATTGAGTTGATTTATTTCAGTATGTTTGCAGGTCAGTTGTGCCTCTGTATCTATGTGAGCTACACAGTTTGTCTGTTTTTGGCTACTGATCTTCATGCCAGCTGGAAACAGGTAGCCTCTTTAAAGCTTTGTCTGAAATCCAGTCAGTCCAGGTTATGAGTGCTGAAAATTGAGTCTAGAGAGACTGAGACCATTTTCTAATTCTGACATCTGATGACGCCAAGAGTTGTGTGTTCAGAGTGGAGTGGAGAGTTTAGGAGCTTAGAAACAAGTTGTGTGTATACCCCTATGTTCCTGTTGCACTGACTGTCCTGCCATGCACAGGAATGACAGGCTTGCAGTGCAACTGAAACCTAATCTGCCACATGACAGCACTGTTACCACCACACTTATAGCATCTCTCACAGGACTTCCCTCAACAGGTCCCACTAGGTTAGGGACCAGCATATTCATGTTGAATACCATGTGCCATTATCCATGCTGTCTTCAGTGAGGGAGTTTTGGTGAAGTGTTGTGCAGTATAAGATTCACATAAGTAGTATTTTATATGTCAAAGTCCCAATACAAAGTCTCCCTATTTTATTTGGTCTAAGATAAGGTGGGTCATTTGGTGTTAAAAGGTTGTGTGTGTATGTGTGTGTGTGTGTGAGAGAGAGAAAACATAGACCAGAGATGCTATTTTCTCTCTCAG
>JANJYQ010001556.1:5488-16274 GCA_024605255.1 Rastrelliger kanagurta | reverse complement strand
AGCTGCTGTTGCTTCTATGTGTATCAGGGATTTTGGGTTACATACATAACATTAACTGTAATCTTTTAATAACTCAAACAGTACTGTATGTATTCGCAATCTAAAGGCTATATATTGCTCAGTGGATTATGTTTTTAATCATTTTTTAATATCATCACATTTGTTTTAAATGTTTAATTGCATAAACTGCCTTAGTTTTATATCAGCCAGCACTGTGTGGTTAACTAAGGGGAATTCTAGTTTGTGTGTATGGCCACTTTAATCACACTCTGCTTTCATATTGTATTGTTTTAAAGAAATGTTAGTATGTTAGTATGAATACTACACTGTACTCCAAACGGCTGACATAAAGTGGACTCATCTGCGATTGACTAGTGAATGGACTGTGAACAGACCACAGCAATTTCTACTGACAGTTGGCATGATAACATATGTAGTAAATGCTGTACATATTCATCATTGCCATAAAGAGCAGCTGTTCTGGATGGCAGCGTTTTAACACGTGTCTAATAAAGAAAACTGAGAAACTACAGTACATTGCACTGTCATGTATCAGTAATATATGCTGGTGTCAACGTATGCAGAAAACGTCCCGACAATGTAATTCAAACATGCATTTAACTAACAAATGCAGACATAAATTCTGACACTTCAGAGCTCCTCTCTTCCACCTGCTCCAGTTAGTCCTGTCAACTGAAGGATTGTTTTCTTTATATGGTGTTTGAAGTGATAATTAAGGACTACACTTAACTAAAATAGCTATTTCTTATTTCAAAATTTAGAGTTTTGTTCTTACTTGTTCCTATCTTGTGTTTTTTTCTTCCTGGGTTGCCATCCTGTTTCCAGAGACAACACTTTTATCTACACTAATGCCCAAGAGACAAGACAGTAATGGTGTGGCTAAAAATGGTTGATAAAAGAGAGACCTTAGCCTGATCAAAGCACTGGGGACGTTTTCTTTTTTCATCTCACATTACAGTGAAAATGCACTCAATCACTCAGTCCAGGCCAGAATGACAACTAGCACTATTAATTACTCTTTACATGTTACATGTAATCCATAAATATGTACATCTAAATGACTCAACTTCCATTAATTTGTTCTGGTGCATTTCTTTGCCCTGCCATATGGTGCTGTCTCTCTACAGTCACGCTGCACAATCCCCCCTCCTCACACTGGAGACCAGAGTTCAGGTGTATTTGTCAAGGTTGACTCTGCTTTCCTGGCTGAATGGTGCAGACAAATTCCTTTAACCCAAGGAGGAGATCAGCTGCTCTGCTAAACAGAGTTAGGGTCAGAGTTTGCTTATCTGCACTTATGCGCCATGGTTTAGTTAAGTTTGCTTGGTTTTTAACCTCAGGTTTCATCTTTCCTCGGTCCTGTAGCCCAAGGGCTGAATCTGAGTTGGAGTTGAAGAGAGGTTTCCTCTGGGTTAGTGAGAGCCACAGTGTTTAGCCATCAGCCCTTACCACTGACTTTGATTAATCCTTCATGGCCCAAGAACTGAAAAGAAAAGCTGGGGGTGCAAGCAGGACCATCTGGAAACCTTCATAAACATGCCTGTCTTTCCACACTCTCCAAAGGATTCTAGGAAAATCGTAAAAATGAAAAGAGAGGTCCCTATTGCACAGTTTTTTCCTCTTGAGGCACCCTGTTCATATGCAGCAAACAGAAAAGGGCTCACACTGGATCCTAGCCCTGCGCTGCACCTCACAACCCAGCCCCAAACACAGAATTGTGTAATGAAATACATTTTCATTGGCCTGTCTATGGTGCAGAGTTATACACATGTCCTCTTAATTTATGACAAATGTTTATAATTTACTGCAGCTTGGCTTAATCCTTTTCACTTCTGCACTGCAATTGAACAGAGAGCCATCTCAAAACACAAGACAGATTCTGACTCTGTGTGGGGAAGAAGCCAAGGCAGTTATTCAACCAGTGGTGGATCGGTTACATCTGGAGTTTGTTATGCCTTTATGTTTTCGCTCTTAAAAGCAATGTTATCAGGATAAAAAGTATAAATTATGTACCCTATTTGGGAGTATGTCAGTGAGCAAGAACAGTGTGCAGACAGTATCAACCTCAGTACAATAATACATTTCTGCAGCAAAGCAAGGCGGCTATAGGAACACGAAGAGGCGAACATTTTAATTCTTATCTAACAACTTATGTACATGTTTACATTCTTTTAATATGTTAAGTACCTTTTTCTTGCCTTTTTCTAACTGAACATGCACAAATGTTATGTTTGACAAAAAAAAATCCAATAAATAATATAGTATATCACCTTAGCAGAAGAGTTTGTTGGGGTTTGTCAACAGGTGGCACCATATTGCAGTGCCACACAAGGGCTTTAACACTTTCTTTTATCAGATGGTATAAATTATCACAATTCAAAAAACGGTATGAGTTTAATTGAAACCATAAACAAACTGGGAAAGAGATAAATGTCGTTAGTACAGATCCTTCAGCAGAGACATAAAGAGGGTGGTATCTGTAATATCTCTGCCACCGAGACATGCTTTTCCAAAAGTCAGTTTTATGTAGCAGAAAAAAGCAGTGAGTGCCTCCCTGTTCCCTCCCCTCACCTCCCCACTCTTGGCAGGGAAGGTCTGACATGTCTCCTGTTACAGCTGGGACAGAGATCTTTTATCTCTATACTTGAGGCCAATTCATATTGCATGCATTCATGCTACACTTGTGTGGACTGCATTATGCTTGACTATTTTTTGTTGACCTTCTGCCACTCTACAAAACCTGTCGGTTCTAAATGGAATGAGTAAATAAGATAAACAGATAAGGATAAAGTACAAAAGACCAGATTTGGATAAGTGGTTTCGGTGCAATATAATGTTGACAGCAGGATCTAATGTGGTGAAAGAGGATGAGCAGTGATGGTAAAGATGATGAACACATGACAGAAAAGGGGAAAAAAAAGCTTTATTTGTGGTTTTGAGACATTTATCTTGGTGTGGTATTGAGTAGTTCAGTTGAACCACAGACATATTACACCAATAACAAAGCAAGAAATATGTCTGGACCTTGCTTGTATACACAGACTACAAAGAAGATCCATGTTAGAATGTGCTTTTATGCTTACAAAAGACTTTTGATGTTTGAATTTTGTTCATTAAATAATAATTGGCAAGCACGTTATTATTTTCATATTTAAAAAATCACAACACAATTAAAAGGAGCTCATGTCCAGACAAATGCAGCAGCAATAAATGAAAAAGAAACAGAACTAAAGGGGAAGAAAGGACAAAAAAGATGGATACAGTGGTAATTCAAGAGGAGGGTTGAGAAAAGAAGATTTGTTGACATGATCTTAAGTTGGAACATATTTCAGCTTGCCAAAACCAACAAAAAACAAGCACGCACCTACTTCCACACATACAATATGGGCACACCCAATCAGTCACAACATCCAGCATATATGAGTCCAAAATGAGCAAGAGAGATTTCATGTCAAATACCCACAGAGGAATTAAATTACTATTTACTGTAGGTAGGTCGCACGAAAGAAGCCATTATGAATGAGAGTGCACTTAAAGCATTTTTTTTCAATAGAAAATGATCCACAATTCAAACACCTTCAGTATGAAACAGGAATGTTTAGAAATGAACAAAATGGAGCCTGCCAGGAACATTAATCTACCACCCACTCATCTACAACACTGCCACTACCACAACCAGTGTGTCTTCTTTTATATTCCTGACTCCTATTTCCATTTTTCAGTCACATAGCTGATATGCCTGGTCTTGCCTGCCTCAATCGTCTCAGCACTGAAGTAAAATCAAAGAGCAGCTCAGTGTGTGATTGCACAACAGCTGCTCATGCACTGCAAAGAAGCAAAGTTCACTTTAGGCAGGGCAGGGTATGGTGCGGGTGCGGAAATGGGTGCAGGAATGGCTGCTGGTGGACACCAGAATGTGTACAGTTGGAAACAGTGCGACACATGGTGTTTTCCACCTCACACTCCCAGAGAGGGCAGTTTCCTGATCTGTCTTTTGAGAAAGAGCCCAGGCTCAATGTAGTTTCCCCACTGCTGTTGCTTCCTTGTTCCTTGAGTTGGAGGATGTCTGTTGCTGTCATGTTTTCACTCTGACCTGAGAAACTATTGTTTCTGCATCCTTGAGTTTGCATCTTTTCCCAACTGGAGCTTAACACTTAAATCACAGATGCAAAGCAAAAGATGGGGAGGAAAAAAAGAGTACACTTCTGCAAAAAGCTTTCAATGAGGCTGCCAATTTACTCCTACATCGATGCATATACTCAGAAATAAATCACAAACCACAAAAAATTCAAATCACCCACTCACTCAGGTAAAAGGGAAATTCCACCACATGTCTCTGGCTCGGACATTTGTGGTGATCCATTCAACCTCGTGCTTTTGTGTAATCACACCTGATAGACACCAGCACTGGAATAATCAGTATAAACACAGGGGGTAAAACTCTGTCATGCATTTGCTGCTGCATTGCCAATTTTTATAAGATGTCAAGGCACCTTTGCTTAACATGAGCAACTGAGTGATTAACAACAGCATTTTCTCATCATATTTTCATATGAACATTTCTATTCTTTTACTCATTAGTGATGAAACCCGTGCCAAAATTATGATTAAGTTATATTTGTGTATTCATATCACTAATTAACCAAAACCTGCATTCCCTCAAAGATTAGTCCATGTTTTGCCACCATGTAGAGATTGAAATATATATACAGTATGTGCCAGTTTTAATCACAAAAAATATTGACATTTTGGCTATTTAATTCAATTACTTGTTTTCTGACTTAAAGACAAATACAGCAACAAAGGGCACTATTACAAATGTCAGCACACACAGGAGCGTCAAGACTTGCTTTTAGTTTAGTTATTTGTTGAATTGTGTTTTGCAGATTAGTTAAAACAAAAACTGCAGACTTAATTTAAATCATTTAAATGTCATAAATGGTTAAATTTGTCAAAAATATTATAATCCTATATAAACTATATAATCTCATCACTTTAAAGGACAAAATGTGAGGCTTCCACATGTCTTCACTGTCCTTCATCTTCAACAGCTGGCCCTCATTTCTGAGGAAGGGCAGACTTTGCAACCTTGTACCAGATACAGGAGACATATACCACAGCTCCTTATTTGGGTCTTGTGCTCACAGCTAGTGGCCAGCTGCTAGGACTGAAGGTTTTCCTCTGTAATTCCCAAAAGTGTGCTTATATGTGTGCGCTGTAGCCCTCCTTCACTCATATACACACATACCACCTACACTCACTGTACGTCCTGCAAACAGGCGACAGAGCACTGCTGTTTCGTTTGAAGCTGCCAGCACTCCTGTATACTAAAGGATGAGTTCACTGTAAGTGTATTGGTGATTAAAGTGAGGTCTTTTCCGTCCACAGTTCACACCTACACACCTAAAAGGAAATGGCCTCCACGCTGCTGATGGTAACACCATACTAGCTACTCATACAGAACTTATTCACTCCAACAGACATAATGTATACAGTTGCAAAATCACCCACAAAAGGAAGCAGTGTGATGGAGTAATGGGAGGTTTAGGATGAAAGACAGCTGTGGCAACCAAACTATAGTACTGCACCCCTGAACTTTAAGTAATGGAATGGTAAGTATATGTTTCTTTTGTGTTCAAAGATAACTCTAAAACATGCAAAGACACCCGGGATTGCTCACATCCTATTCTGAAAAATGCAAAGTAATGGGAGGAGCGGGGATTTTGTTTGATGTGAGTGAACAATAGTTTTCTCACGGACACATTTTGTGCCCATTCTCTTTGCTGGACTGCAAGAAAACAAGCTGCAAATTATTACTGACTCAGTACAAACAAGCTTTTATGACGTCAGGAATGATTTTTAGACAATGATTCGTTTGCTTTGAAAGCATTATTAAAAGATGCAGTGCTTGTTCGTTATTTGGAAAGTCAAAACACAGTCCTGCACCGTCACCCACATTTGGGGTCACCATCAGGGAAAGACCACCAGGACAGCTGGGGGTAGGAGGAGGCTGAAAGGGAATCTTTTATTATGCTATTAAATTAAGTCACAGATAAGTTTTGTGCCGGGAACTAGAAGAGTTAACAAAGCCCTGCACACACACAGCAAAACCTTGTGTCACCTCCTGCTCACATCACTCAGCTTTTCATGTGTAACAGCTGCTTCCTTCCACACACATAGCAATATCCTCACTCATTCACACTGAGGGCTTAACTGTCCCACATAACACAGCAAGACTGTTGGATATCCTAAGAAGTGAGCTGTGTTTTGATTTGCAATAACTTAGTTGTTTTTGTAACGATTTTATTGAGGTTGCCCACTTATCACAGTGGATTGACAAGATTAAAGTGAATTAATAGAGCAAGCAAGACATAATGATGCTTTGAGAAACTTCTCTTCGTCATTTTACTAATTTCTCTCTGATTCAGAGTATTATAACGATATGATTCAGCAGCTGTCTCTTCTGTAGCACATTCGCACGTACATAGCAAGGCCAATAACTCATACCACGCATAGCTCTTGTCAAAAAGCAATGGATTACTGGCATATTAGGGGACTGATTTATGTTTTATGTGTCAACCACATCACATTACTAGCCTTAAGTAACTTGAGGTTGTTGGAGTTGCTCAGTAAAGTGTTCTGATGATTTGCAAGAAATCACATATCTGAAAATGGATGTACTCTTCTGATTTGAATCAATGTTTGAGCACATGTTTCATGGTGGTTGCAGAACTTTTGCTGCAGTATATACTGTATAAGTGCAACCAACATAATAATTACAGGTATACTCATCCCAAGGCTTAAAAGCTTACAAAAACATACATACCTGGATGCTAAAGAATAGTCAAAATATGGAGATGTTTCTTTTCTTACAGGTATTACAAGCACTAAACAAACTGCTAAGCCTCATAGAAATTTCTGTTTAAGTATCCNTCTTACAGGTATTACAAGCACTAAACAAACTGCTAAGCCTCATAGAAATTTCTGTTTAAGTATTCTGTTTAAGATGCTTCATATTCATCCTGAATTATTATTTCTTTTTGTTTTATTATTCCTTTGGATGATATTCAGTGTAGAGATCTAGTCCTCCTCAGGCCTGTGCTGCATGCATACACGGAACCCATTTGCAGCCTTGCATGACATGCCTCGATGGCTCAGTGATGCTGCATGAGTAGATGATGTGTGCTTACGCTGTTGTGGGTGTTCATCCACTCATGACATAAACTATTCCCATTTACTTGGGATCTTCCCACTACACCGGATGCTGCCCACTAATACAGAAAGGCCTCAACAATAAACAAAAACAAATGCAATGTGGGCGAAGTGACGATTTTGCGGCTACCACGAGCACTAAACAGTATTGTGAGTGAACTTGAAAACTGGGTCTGAACTCTGACACACTCCAGCTGTCATGTGGTAAGACATGATGTCAAACAGAATTACAAACAATCTCATGTTAGTTGATACAATTTTGGCACTAAAAGTGAAAATAATGAATGAATTAATTTTTAAGTGGTCTCTGTGTGGGGCCGTTGCTCGGGTATTGCTCATTTAAATTTTTGACCTCTTTTTGTTTGACCTCTTGTTTGTTTGACTGCAAGCAAGAAGTTATTTCCAACTTCATCATCTACTTGTTTGTGCTGTGACAAGCTGGTGTACACATAAACAATTTGTTTAAACACTTATAAGCTAGAGCAACAAAGATCCAGATTTTTTTTCTAGGATATTATAAATTAGGCTGTTATGAATATCATGTGCCAACTGAGGACTTTTCACTGACAAGCGTGACCGCAACTTATTAAGACACCTTGTTGTGTTGCTTCCAAAGGCAGCAGGATCAATTTCTTGTGCCATTGTTAATTTGAATTGGCACACATTTAGCAGCATTTCGAAAATACCAAATCTGTTTGCCATCAACAATTTGATTTGTGCTTTGTGTGTCTTTTAGATTACAATTACCTATTTGCTCCACAGAGCCTGAAACTAGATCCTGATTCTATGGTCAAACATACCAACTGACAAGACCTAAGATTCAGAGGTGAGATTCACCTCAGAGGAATGCCTGTCAAGACCCCAGGACTGAGGATAATTTTGAAAAAGTAGGCTTGACTAATAGCACAGCGGCTTGATCCACAGGGCCTGACAAGCGGTTCTCCAGTGACCTGTAAATACACAACGCTTGGCAGATGTGAAGGCCTGTACCTTTCAGACATGGCTGCCGCTGCTGCTTGCCCGCAACAATCAATAGAATTGACACACTTATAGATACTCTAAATTCAGCTACAAATAACTTCCTTTAGCGTCAACAGAGGTGAGTTTATCTTGTCACTTGCGTAGTAAGAGTGAGTAAGTTTTTACTAAGCAGACCAAAGAGAGACATAGAAGGAGCAAAGGAAGTTGTTGTTTATCTAGTTCTGAGTAGTGCTTACTGTAAGGTTTCATTTACGTAAAACTGATAGTAAGACTTACTGGAAGGACAGACACAAAGATGTGGGTGTTTTCTTCTATATTGTTTATATTTATTACCATTAAAGCATGTTATCTGTAAAGTTGCAAAATAATTACTTCCCACTCCAAGGTTACAACGTCATTGAATCATACTGTAAACAAAATGAGTCAAAGACTTCACCCTTTCTATACTAAAATGTGACAATAAAACACAAAAAGTATTTTTTTTGCTGAAATGTTGACAACTAAGAATAGCATTTGGACCTGAATAATTAATCAATACTTTGGTGGCTTAAATGATCACAATGATAATGTTTAATTTCACCCAGAGTAATATCAGCTTGCAATGGGAAACATCTGTTTTATCAACTAAGCTTATGACCTAAAATGTGTTGAAGTGCATCCTTCAGTGAAACATTTTGAAAAACGACCCACTGATGGGCGAGTTTACTGCTTACTAAGAATCCAAAAAAGTTATTTTCTTTTATCATGTCTTTTTGTTGTTGGTCTGATTCTGGTCTTTTGGCTTACTTTAGATCCCTTGATAGAATGAGTGCCACATAACTACAAATGAGATGCACTCTTTCATTCTTTTAGTATGAACAAATATATTTAAATATGTTTTATCAGTTAATTGATTCTTGAGCTGAATCATGTGCAGTGGTATGGAGATTAGAATTGTTCATGACACATGGAATTTGGCAGTGACCTGAATGTAGATAGAATATAATGGAACAATCTACTGTGCCAATGAGACACCTTATAAAACCTAAGTATCAACAAACAGTGGATACCAAGGTGACACTGAGATACTAGTTATATGGTAATTTTTTTGCTAGTTTGGGATTAGTTTGTTGACAGGGCTGACTGTGTTTGGTTTCAGGATGGGCAGTGGTAGTGTGTGGTGTGTGGGCCTGGATGCATGCGTGCATGCACGAAATTGTTACTGGTGGGCCCCAGCATGACTGCTGAGGTTGGAGCAATCATATGTTCAGCTGTGATTTCCATCAACACATTCCTGGACGCTCACACACTCTCTCAGTGGAGCTGTGCACAGCACCCCCCAAGGATGTGACCTGCAGCCTGTAGACACATGGCTGCCTCACAAGCGCTTATCACAACACAGCAGCCTGTAGGATAATGGGAGGCCTTAATCAGAAGCCACGTGGAGCCAAGCAAACTGACTAGCGTTGCTCCTTCATACTGGCCTTATAGAAAACAGTCGATGATATACTACACCGTTTTGCAAAAGGCCAGCAGGTCTTACCATGCCAGACTGATTACAGGGTAGAGGTCAGACCACATGGACAACAAATGGTCCCTGGGCCTACAATGGGGGTTGGGCATGAGGCTGAAAACACCACTCTGGAAAAGGCAGCAATTGTTACAGAAACGGCTAAAAGGACATAAAATATTAGACCACCAGGAGACACTCACACACACATGCTGTATACTGTTCAACACAATGACAAAGTTGGCAAAATGTCAACAATAAAACATGGAGGACAGCCTTGAGGATTCAGAAACGATTGTAAAAAAGTTTCCACTGATTGGGTCCATGTTTCAAACCTCCAAAGCAACTAAAATGCAGCCAAAGAGAAGAAGAGATTATGAAATGAGTTTTAAAGAAGAAATTGTAATAACAAGCAACTTAAACATTCAACTCAGCAAAACATCCAACCATCTGCCCTGAATAATTATACAGCAACTGGCACTTAATCAGCACGTTTCTGTTCTGCTGGTCAAAGACACATGAGTAAAATCCCCATACAGGTTCAAATCATTCACTGATGTTGGCAAACGGCATGGCTGACAAGAAGTCACAATGTACTGAGTGCTTTAAAAAATGTATGAGGAGTTCACTTTAAGTTAGGTTCTGCCCTGAGCATACCAGTCCCCCCCTCCAAGGCAGTTTGCTCACCACGCTCCGAAACGTGGCTCAGAATTACGAGGTTGTCGCATTCGTCTTGCTGCACAAATATTAATATGGGTCGACTGGGCTGGCGTAAGGACCAGCTGTTATGTGTTGTATCAGTAAAAGCTGATATGTTTTTTTTTTTTGCTTGGCAGTGATCCTTCCTGTCTGAATGTGGTTTTATATGACATATTTTTCTCTAAATTATTATATTTCTTATTTACACAATATTTAGGCTTACACTCCTTGTGAAACTGATGGTATGCAACTGATTTTTTTAAAACTTATATGTAGTGTTTGGTACAGCAAAAAAAAAATCATAACATAATTACTGTATTATTGTTTAAAGACACCAACAACTTTGCAAATGCAAAGGAGGAAGGGAGTTTGATCAGATCAGTT
>JANJYQ010001507.1:995-11175 GCA_024605255.1 Rastrelliger kanagurta | reverse complement strand
GTGTGTGTGTGTGTGTGTGTGTGTGTGTGTGTGTGTGTGTGTGTGTGTGTGTGTTTGTAATTATACACAGAAAAATGATTTTAGATGACTTTCATATATTCAAACTTAAATAATTTCAGATTTCAGAGTGTAGATTCTCGGCCCGAGCCCGACCCTGACCCGACCCGACCGAGATTTCATACCAGTATCCTCAGGCCAAACCGGCACGTCCGGCATTTAATCAAGCATTTGTGAGTGTGTGTTTTTTCATGACTTGAGTCCAGTTGGGTGTACAGAAAGCTGTGCCATAATCCGACATATTATATTTAATTTATTTACAAAAGTAAGCCGTTGAACAAAATAAAAAAAGCAAGTTGTTGCAACGCACTGCAGGCAGGTCTCCCCACTGGCAGCAGACTGAGTACATGAATAAACACACAGCACAGTTACTTCGTCCACGTTTATTAATAGTCTAATTAATAAATAGTCTAATTATAAACATTAATGGACATTAATGGATAAGAGCAATTTCTTTGTTATTTTATGTAGGCTGCTGCATGTTGTGGAGACCCTTGACAGCAACACCACAGACTGCAGCTCAATAACAGCCCAGGAATTGTAAAAAAAAAGGTTGGGTTTAAATTGGGCTCATAATTACAGCTAATGGGTCGGGCTTGATTTTTTGGGCCTGATCTAAACTCTACACCACCCGAATCCGTTTTTTCTTTGCAGTGCATAAATAGTGTGCCCTTAATGGTTATTGTCTATGTTTTACTCTTTCTTTTGGAATGCCTCTGCAGATATTACCAAATGTTGTCCTGGAGCTCAGTAGATGTCTTCATAGTTTCTAGAAGCCAGGTAAAGACCATCAGATAGACAACACCAGACCTCATCTCAATGTAGATTGAGATGCAGCCTGGGAACCACCTGTTCATTTTTTCGAATTTGAGGCGTGGTTTATGAAAGCCCAGAGCCGTTTACTGGGTGCTATGAATGTCTAGAAAAAGAGGAAAAAAACGATGGGTCAGAGAAATAACGATATGCAGCGACCATTGCCGTTTGTGAAGATAAACATGAGGATAGAAGGTTTTTTTTTTTTTTTTAGCTTCTGTATGTTGTCATCGTTTTACTGCCCCCTCCCCCGCTCTGTGATTGGCTCCCTCGCAGAGGGGAAAATTGAGTCCATGGTGTCCAGACTGATTTGCAAAGTGAAATGAAATCATGTGCAAGAAAGTATGGGTATACCCAGGCTAGATGAATGAATGTTAAATGATGGATCAAATTATATCAGGATACCAGAGCTAAAGGCTGTGTGGGTGGTATGAGAACTTGTTGATAAATGGAAGACACAGAAAAGCTATTTGAACTATTTATTGGGTCTTAGTGTCCTTCCTTTCTTGCACAGATTTTTTAATAATTTTTCTATAAACTCAGCTTGTTTAACTTCGCTGTTTGCCTCAATATCAGCAGTGTGATATTATTTTATCCCCACCAACAATTTGAGCAATCTGCATTTCAATCCCGATGAGTTTTTGTTTTGTTGGAAGTGTAAAGGGGAAATAATGAAAGAAAAATTTGTTTATTAAGAGGTGAAAAGGAATCTTTTTTTTTCTGGCATGCTGCACACAGTTTTACATGATCCAGGCTGAATTACATTTGACCTGCTCTTTTTCACTGTCAAGCTAAAGCTGGTCTTGCATGGTGTCACTTCTGCTGCCTTCATGTTTTTGTAACTGTCATGAACACGCATCAAATTGAATGGACCTATGCTATGTTACTCAAGCAAAACCATTAGCAAGTACTGGACTACATAGACTATAAAGGAAATTAGGATGCAGTCACATGCATGCAAGATAGTCACTGTGAATAAATTGACGATTTTAAAAAGGTATGTGGCACAGGAAACATTTGAATGTGTGTGTGGGCAATATAATAGAGGGGTCTGTGTGTCCTCACCCAGAAGATTTTTAACAGAGTTGATATACAGTAATTTCCTGTATTCTGGAGGCTTTTAGCAGGTGTTTTGACACTTTGATCTGGCAACAGTGTGAAAAACATCATAGGTATATTTTGTAATTACATCCACCCATGTTAATAAGATGAAAGTCCAGCTGTGACATATGGATTAATTAGAGTAATATACAGGTAAATTATTTATTTATATATATGTTTTTTTGTTTTTTTATTCCCTATTCAGTATTCCTATTGATTATTCTAAACTGTCTTATCATTTTCTTTACACATTTGTACCTCGGTGTTAGGAGAGCTGGTGCAGTGATTATTATTTAAGTTAAACTGAATGTACTGAATGTAAATACAACTGACCGTCCCAGTCTGTGAAACTGGAAATTTACCCCGAACACTCAGCAGTGGGCTAAAGATTGCTCCTCAAAATGTAAAATATTTATCAGTTTTATGATCCAGTTTATAAATGAACTAGCCAGTCAGCTCCTGTCCATCAGAGACATGTTGTCTATCAAGAGCAAACAAAAAAAAACAAGAGACTGTCACCAAGCATTAGCTCTTTTTCTTAGGTTAGCTAACTGAACAACCGGTGTAGAGACTTTGTCACAGAACACAAAGGTGCAAAAATACAGACATTTATTTTTAGTAGGTTAACAATGTCCTGGACATTTTGTTGTGACAGTGTTTGATCACCTTAAGCTTCCCGGTGTGTGTATTAACAGAGCATCAGCAGAGCACTTGTCTGTGTGATATGAGAAGCGCTGAGTGATTATGGACATGGTAATGGTGGGTGGGCGCAGCTCGCTTGGTAGTGTGGTGGTTAGAGCGCAGGCCACATGGAGCATTGCCCTTGAGCAGTGGACCCCGGTTCAACTAACAGCCAGAGTGGCCTTTCCTGTATATCTGCCCCTTCTCTCAATCTCATTTCCTGTCTACATACTTCACAATAAAGGCATCTGTGTCAAAAAAAATCTTGTTGGTGGGGGATCCAAATTAGTGATTTCATTTTTAACTCATATTCAACATACGCTCTGCAGCAGAGGCTACAGAGCTGCTGTTTATGGGTGTTGCTATGGAGATAACGTTCAGTTGTAGCACCAGCAGCACTCTTATTTATCTCTAATCACACCCAAAATTAATCAGTCAATCAATTATTTTTAAATTTTATACTTTATTTATAAAGTACTTTTCATACATTTAATGCAGCACAAAGTGCTGTACAAGGGTTAAAATAACAATAAATACAATAAATGCCCTCCTTCCCCTCCAAACCACCCACAAAACCCCTCTACCCCACATACCCCCAACTAAGGTGACCAGACATCCCCGATTTAAGGGGAGAGTCCCTAATTAGGGTGCCTTGTCCCCGGTTAAATCTGTCCCCAAAAATGTCCCCAATTTGAATGGGAGAGAAAAAAGCTCCAGTTTTCATGATACCAGTTAAACTAACATAACGTTATGTCGCGGTACCCAGAAACAAATTATTAAATAGTTTATATTTCTTCTCTCTCCTTATTTTCCTGGTGTCTGTGCTGCAGACATATGAATAAACAACTCATGCAGTATTAACAGAGGTGGCTACTCTTTAATTATACTACTTTAAAAAAAAAATTCAATTATGATACTGCCAAACTACTACTACCAGGGTTACTGAAACTTCATATTGGCTACGAATTTGCTTAAATACACATTGTCACATGCATTAACAATCACCCTTGTTATTTATTTCATAATGATAACATTTGAATTTTGACTACCGCACTGAAAATGTCCCCGATTTTCATTTCAGAAATCTTGTCATATTACCCCCAACATCACCCATACACATGAACATACACATATAAAAGCATGTGGTAAAAATTCATAGTTGCAACTTATTTCATGTTTAAACAATGTTTTTTTCTTAAATAGATGCTTATACATTGTGATTAATTATCATCTCTCTTGCACAAAAACGCTGAGAAGTGGACATAAACTATGCCCCCCATTTTTGCCTGAGCACCCTCCTCTCAGCTGGGTCATTCAAAACGCCCCCCAACATTATCCAAATGGCCCCTGGGTGCTGTTACCGCCCCCGTTGAGAAACCCTAGTATAAAACAATGTGCTGTGTGTAAGTGTGAGAGAGTGGTGTAATGACCTGCTTGTTTCAAACAGCAATATTATTTACTGAAATTTGAAATCTTAAATTTTCTGCTGGTAAATTGTGGAAATCATGTATAATAATATGCACACATTATATGTGTGTGGTTGTGAAACTGTCGCTGCAGCTGCGGTCCATTTGTTGGTCGCTACGTCGACAAGTTGCGAGTGAGAACACGTTGCCATGGTGATTGTCAACAGCAGGGTGATAAGAGTAGGCTAAAAAATAGCAAACCGGCCACCGGCAGTTGCTTCGGCACATGATTTTTGAAATGAAATGATTTTTGAAAGGTATTATCTATAAGGACATGGAAGTATACGCGGCCAGCAGCACCAGCAACCCTGATCAGCCAGCCACACTCCTATTATCTTTAATGAATTTAGTGCATTTTCTATTTCAGACTCTATACTATACTATAGATGAATAGGTTTTATGAGTGAATATAAGACCTCTCTTTTTCTCATGGATATCGTAGGTTGCTATAAGTGTCGAAGTTAGGATTGGCTCAGTAATTGGCAAGGTTATAATACTAAGAGAAAGACTAAAACTAGCAGTTAAAAAATATTTAGGTAACTGAAATCTAAATAAAAATCATAGTTTTGAAACTAAAAAATCAGTTTTGATGCAGAGCTGCTGTTTATGGGTGTTGTTGTTTGTTGTTTTCTTATCCCATTTCCACTGAGTCCTGTTCGGTTTGACTTCTTGACATAACAGATGAGTTCCAGTAGGTGGCAGCCTAGCAGGAAGAAACTTGATGTTTCACTTGATGTACAATTGATGATTTTCTAGAAAGAAGAAGTAGTAGTTGCAGCCAGAAAACGCTTCTACAAATCAAAGCGTTCCTCCTACTACCTGAAAAACTGAAACTAAGACTAAATAAAACTTAGTTAGAACTACTGAAATTTTTAAATAATAATAACCCTGGTAGTGGCACAGCCACAAGAATCAGAGCCAGTCTTTGATAAGGGTGGGTTACTAACGGCATGTGACTTCAGCTGTGGCTCACTTCTCCTTTTGAAAGTTAAGTTAATGACAGTATGGACATGTTGTAAGTTTTCTGACAGTGTCTTTTTGCAGTGACTTTGTGAATGTCACTGCACTCTTCAGCAGAGCTTCTTTTCTGTAACAGTTTCTGAATCAACATTTTTCATCACCATAATTCACTCTGACCTTCCTTTTCTTAAGCTGTTTACATTTATCTACAGCAGCAGCGCAGCACTCCTCCCTTCATCTTTGAAAATCTCTTTGTGTCCAGTCTCTGCTTTGGCACTTGCCAGAATAGTGGCATAAATCAAGCATACATGTAAAGCTATGTGTTCAGCTGCCTGTCCATCCTCTCTGCTGTATGAAGGCGTTCATTTGATGGATTTTGACTGAAACCTTGAGGTGAGCACTAGCTCCAGACCCGAGTTCTCTCTCCTGACAGGTGAAGACAGATATTGTGCTTTAAGGGTGTTTTTTCACTTGAAAGTCTGAGGTGTGAGGGATGTAAACTATCATCACTGACACTGACCCCCCCACAAAAAGCAAAAAGCTCAGTGCTAAGAAAAGCACATTCACCTTGTGTGTTCAGTAACAAATGGGTACAGATTCATAAAGAATTACTGGTATTCTTTATGTGAGGACTCCTTACCTGTGTATGTATAATATAAATATTACATATATACAATAGTTGCTGCTTGAATTCAGGCTGAACATTTGTTTTTCTACTGCAAAGGATACAACATGGCTGTCATAATTAAACCAGGTCAAAAAGACTTTCCAGTACAAAATGAGAAATGAGACTGAACAGCAGCATCCCCATGGATGCTTCATATAGATTAATATCTTTGATATTAATCTATATCTTTGATATTAATATCAAATAGTTTTTGATATTTAAGGTCTAAAATGTCTGGAATTGTAAGAGTTAAGGTATTAAATTAGATTTGTGCATAATTTGCGCATATGTGTTCAGTGTATGTTATTTATCATTATCAGTATTTTAAAGTAATTTAATTTGCTCTAACTCAGATATCCTTAGTTAGCCATGGTAACTTCCTATTCATTTGTGGTCATTATGCCTTTTATTCCATACGATGCAGTAATGATTTTATAATGCTGAAATATTGCACCAGTTTAGATATGATTAAAATTATCTCAAGACTTCTCAAGAATTTACTTGCAAACTTGCACAGTGTGAAACATAACAGCAGAAAACTACTGATTTTCTAATCTTGTTCTTACTGTAAAAAAAGAAAATGTGTATGCACGGGGGTAATTGTGGGGACATTGTAACTCTTTTCCTGTTAGGTATGTTATGAGTTTGATGGAGCCATGTGTGTGTGTTAATACACGTGTGGCACTTCATTGGGTACTCATACACAGCATGTAGAAAATCAAGGCCTGGCGAGGGAAACAACAAAAGCAAATGCTATTAATGAAAAAAGCAGTGAAGCAGGATAAATGAACAGGAACACCATCCAAGGCTACTTTTTATTGCATTTTCAAGAACACAATGCACCATGGCTGTCTCAGTGTCTTTTACACATGCTCATTTGCATTAGATGCACTTCAGCAGAGTATCTTTCCAGAATGCAGATTACCACCAACACAAAGAGACAGAAGAGAGCTGTTTCTCCAGCCATGGTGAGCTGTCACACCTCTTTTTGCTCTCCTGGTTTCCTGCTCTTTCTCACCATCTCCTATTTGATGCTGTTTTGTTTCTCCCACTGTGTCACTCTGTATAAAGCAAGGGTTAATCTGTAAGTACCTGCACACATACCATACCATACATTAAATACTGAGGCTGCCAGGATTGTGTGCAAGAGAGCATGCACGGATTTCTGTCATTGGATTTAATTATCCAGTGTCATTTGGAAAACTAAAGTGCTGGGCTCCAGAAAGCTTGAGGGAAACTCTTGAGTTATCTGTTCCAGGAAGAGAGCGAAGTGAAAGTCTGAGTCAGTCACCATGGTAACTGACTCTGTGAACATAACTTGCTCACTGGCAGGCTTTCTATAAGACTCATTTTAGATCAGAGATCACATACAGCCCAGTTTGATCTCAGGTGGGCCCAGCCAGTAAAACCATCACATAATAACATAATATAAAAAAATAATAAAGCATCTATTTACTGTGAAAAATGATCAATTTCAACAATATATATCATGTTACAATTTACCTAAGACATGAAATAATGATAATTATTTCATTGTATAATTTTATTGAAATTGAAAATTACAGGCTCGCTCGGTGGCGCAGTGGTTAGAGCGTATGCCATATGGAGCAATGCTCTTAAGCGGCAACCACAGTTCAAATCCCGGCCGGAGCGTCATTTCTCTGCATGTCTACCCCCTCTCTCTCTCCATTTCCTGTCTCCCAACTTTACAATAAAGGCGTCTGTGCCAAAAAACTCTTTTAAAAAAAAATTGAAAATTACAAAAAAACCATAAAAAGGAAACCATAAAAAGAAATCCATATAAAACTGTAATATAACAATCTTATTTAAACAAATGAATATGAACAAAAAGCCAAAAACGAGTAGCACCTAAGTATAATATTTTTCATTTTTGTGCGTGCTGGTATGGCGGTGTCAATTCTGCTGGGTCCGTACCTATAACTCCAGATAAATAGACAGATGAGCTACCGGTAGCCCTGTATATATAACTATATGTCATATAATAATAACATAACAATATTCACAGCTGTGTGCAGTTAACGTCGGTCCACCATCCTCTGGAGCAAAGAGAAGAGCCTCTCACTTCTCTCACTGCTCTTTCAGAAATTGCAGAAATTGGGCTCAGTTCATTTTGAATTTGATTCAATACATTTTCTTTATAAAATGAAAATTCAGTACAAAATAATTCTCTGGACCTACAGGCTTGATATCATTTGTAAACAATGATCTCATATATAGTCAGGTCCATAAATATTTGGACACTGACACAAGTTTTATTATTTCACTTGATTACCAAAACATATTCAATTCATAGCTAAATAATGAAAACATGTTCAAGGCTTATTTTGAGGGTATTGACATCCATATTGGAGAAAGGGTTTAAGAACTACAAGTCAAGCTATCCGTGGCACTTTCCAGTGGCAACTTCAGGTGCCACAACTGAGGCTGTTTGAGGCACTTGCCACTGACTTTCCACGGCAGATGGCGCTGTTTGCTTTCCTGACCTGTCGTGGAATTTATGCACTTGCCTCAGCTGATTGAAGCAGTTGCCACTCAGTCTCCACCGAGGGCAGCGAAAGTTTGGCTGTTGTCATTGTGACTATTATGTGGTGGTGGTGGTATTGATGCTAAAGGGCAGTTACACCACTCAATACTTCCTATGAGGCTAGTGCATATAGATTATGAATACAGTTTCTGCTGTGTTTTAATCAACATATTGGAAATTCAAGACCTTAGAGTTGCTTCTCTATTTGGAGAAATGAGTAACGTGTATTTCCTGCTGTTAAATGCTTTGTGTACTTTATCGGGGAACACAAAATAAATTTCATTTTTAGATTCTTATCCAAAACCTGTGGACCTCCGTGGTCCTGGTTGGCATTTTGACAACATTATTTATTTTTGTGTGTTTTTGTGTTTAACCGTCTTGATTTACTTGTATGTCTAATCATTGTGTTTTGTGTACCTTCTGTGTTTGTGGTGTCTATGCACCTGTTGCTTGCTGCTCTCCCACCCCCTCACCTTCTGTCCTCAACTTCTATCTTGTTTTTATTTTTTCTTATTATTCTTAATATCAGAAGTCTCAATTCCAAAATTGATTCCCTTCGTGCCTGTGTCACTCTTTACAAACCCAATATCATCACAGTCTCTGAAACATGATTACATAGTAATATGTAATCATGTTTCAGAGATAATATCATAGTAATAAATTGATAACTTTGTTTTGTACAGAGCTGGTTTCTAGAGGAGGTGGGGTGGCCATATATGTTGCCACAAATCTTGTTTCTGAGTGTGTTATTCCCACTGTAGAACCACTTCATTTTGAATGTATCTTTCTGCATGACAACTGTTAACCATCTGCACCATTTATAGACCCCCATCTGCTCCAAGTGACCCTACAATGAGTATTTTGTTCCTCTCTTTTAGACTGGATACTTGTCACTAACCCAGAAAATGATCATTCTGTTATATTTTGTGTTTGGAAAATTAAAATTCCTAGCTCTCCACCTAAATATATTAGATTTAGATAATGCAAGAATATTGAGTGTTTTATTTGTGATATTTTCGTTTTTTCATTCTGAATTATTAAATGTCATTGAGCAACACACCCCCATGGCAGTTAGAGATAAAGACAGACGTTTACCTTGGATTAGCTCTTAACTCATAAAGCCTGGTCTAAATACCGTTCTTCCAAAGATCCTGGTGACTGAGAATCCTACAGATGTCTGAGGAATTTGTGTAAAACCAAAACAAGGAATGCCAAATCCCATTACTATAAAGAGAGCCTTTCTCATATTTTTTCATAATCCCAAACAGTTTTGAAATTAGCTGAATCTTAATCTTAAAAATAAAGTTCCATCAACCAAATTCGTTTTAATGATCAAATTATTTCTGATCCACAACTCATTTCTCAGGCTCTTTATCAACATTTCTCATCTGTGATTCCCAACTCAACAATTTACATAATACAGCTTGTTCTCATAACTCCATTTTTACCAATTGCTTCATTTCCTTTAACAAAATCTTTCCCATTTATGTCTTTCATGCCTTATATGAGCTTAGTTTTTCAGTAAAAAAAAAGAAAAAGAGACCACAGCACAAAGCTTTAGACAACTATTCCATTACTTTGTTTTAATATCAAAATACCAATGCTGATATTTGAATGACCCTCACTTATTGAGAACTGGACACATAGTTTAACAACATACATACAAACTAATAAATCTACAGACCTGCATATTTCCAACAGACGCCACAGAGTAGTGCCTTGGCTATACAGTAACGGTCTTCATTTGACAGACATCTGTACTTCAATGGACTGCTTTCTCTCCATGTTCTCTTGCTGCCTCCTTATTGAGATTTCTATGATGAATCCTCTCACTCCCACACTTGTGTACAGATATATATGTATGTACAGATGGCCAGGGTTGACTTGACA
>JANJYQ010001330.1:3198-15337 GCA_024605255.1 Rastrelliger kanagurta | reverse complement strand
TGTGTGTGTGTGTGTGTGTGCGCGCGCGTGTGTGTGCGCGTGTGTGTGCGCGTGTGTGTGCGCGTGTGTATTGATTGCATGTAGCCTATATATATATATATACTATGCTTTGGTGTATCTATATTTTATTCCTCATGGATTATCCTAAACTTTTCCATAAAACTGGAGTGAATACTATGTTTACAGAATCTGCTTTTTGACCGACCCCACCAAGGTCTTGCTAGAAAAAAAAAAAACATTATTATTAAAATAAAAAGGCGTTCTTGCAGACAATGTTTATATTCTTGGATAGCAATCTTTTCTTTAGCTAGAGCAGGAACTATGCATAATTACATTAGCGCAGCCACAATGCAGAAGGAGTATTATATTTCCTTGGGGCCTCTGTAAATGTACAACTTACATTCCTCTACATTTCACTCTGCAGCAGGAAGATAAAGAACATCTGAATCACTGCTGCTCTGCTACCACCGTCCCACCGAACAACTCTACTCTGCCTTGGCTTCTCTGTGTACATTTAAAGCTCTAGTAAAGGCCGAGAATTCCTGCCTGCAAAAACAGAACAGCAAAACAAGCCCAAATCTGGCTTCCTCACCTTTTTTTTTAAAGAGCTGTAACTGTAACACATAATATATATTGTACTACAGACTGGATGTGAATATGTGAGCATGTGTGTTGAGGAAAAGCTGCACATACCAAAATGGCAACCACAAAATGTTTTTTTTTCCTTCTTTAGTGGTGACCTGGAAACCCTGCTGCACTGTTCAAATTAGCATTTGTGTTTTATCGGGTTTCCTTAGCTATTGCATAATGTCTTGATGCCATTATTGGAATTTAAACTGTGCAGTATTTTTTTTTTTTTTATTTTAGCCTTTTGGAATTTCTAGTTTGTTATTTTAATGCTTGTTAGGATATCACCACAACTATGCCCTCTGCAACAGAGAGCTGTTTAATAAAGAAATATGGGCTTCCTCGACTTCCACAAAGAAGCCTATTATAAGAGATTAAGACTTTAGGCTTAAAATATGCTCAAGAGTCCTCTTTGAGTCCAGCTGAAAAAGACTTGATATAATTTCTTGCCTGTGTGTGTGGTGTGTGTGTGTGTGTGTGTGTGTGTGTGAGAGAGAGAGAGAGAGAGAGAGAGAGAGAGAGAGAGAGAGAGAGAGAGAGAGAGAGAGAGAGAGAGAGAGAGAGATATGATGGGAGAAAGAAAAAAAAGGGTGCTTCAGATACAGAGTCAGACTGGCTGAAGAAGAGAAAGAGACGGAGAGACTGCGAGACAGACATAGTAGCAGCAGACTAACATGTCAGAGACAATCCGAGTCTGAGCCCTGCAGTTGTAAAACTGTCATACTTTGTAGGAAACACCAGCAGTGACCTCAGAATTGGACTAAGGTAGCCTGTCACACCCACTATACAGTAAACACTCTACGGAGGCCCATGTTTTTGTTGGGTTGTCTCTGTTAAAATAATAGTAATGCATTCCCCTGAGACACAAATATAACATATGAGTGCTATTAGTCAAAAAGCTCAAGAGAGTGATTTTCCCATATTTAAGCAATTGGTTCCACAGTATTTTGGCTGATTGAGACCAAACCTAACAATTGTCATTTTTAAAAATGCAGGAGCGGGAGGAGAAAAAAAGTGAATATCTGAATAAACTGCATACCCGACACAACTTCAAACATGAAAAATGCACTTACAAATAAAATATGGTCATCCCACACTTCAAAGTGCCTTTTGATATACCAATTCTGAAAGACAGTATTGTCAAAAACAGCTTGGACAGAAAAATCTTTCTGATTTTTTTCTCACTAAAACAAGTAAATAATCCAAATGTTTCAAGACAACCCCTTGTACTTGTTTCATTCAGTGGTATTTCAGAGTGATAATTACAGATCATGCAGATGTTTTCAATATATCTCCGAAACCATATAGCCATTATTTACACGAAAAGCCCACTATTACACAAACACATCTGTACCTGTTTTGTATCTCAAATTTATCACAAAAAGACAGAAAAGAGACAAAATGAGGAAATAAAACACGTCTGGTTTGATTCTATTTGAAACATACTGATTCAAATGTATGAAGAAAAACTGTGTTAATAGTTTTGCCGCACATAAGTCATTTTCCGGATGTCTGTGTGGCTTTGTGTACTTTTCAGTGCTGCCACCGACTTCACTGTTGGATCACAGAAAATTTATAGTATTAAGCGGCAGGGTTTCTTTGACTAATGCTTTATTTAAAAGAGTTTCATTCACAGCTAATTTACTTACAGTTACTATAATCACTCACCCAGGATGTACCGAGCCTTGTCTGAATGTGAAACAGAGTGGTATAGTAGCATGTGGAGATAATTATGAAGCTAAGATAATCAATGTCATGCTTGAAGTTCAATTCAAAAGATGCCCCAAGCAATGTTTTCTTGCACCATTGGTTTGAAAATCAAAGTGACAGGTTAAAAAAAAAAAAAAGTAGAATAAAGGTTTGGCTTCTCCTTTGAAACTGTGGGCCTGTGATGCAATGAGCTACTGCACATGGTGACATGTTTTATTATTGCTATGTTGCCACTTAATGACCTTTACTACAGACTACATCAACAAAGGTTCATATTTCATCAAAATATTTGGCTTTGGAGTTAGATGGACACACATGCAGAAAACCACCCACAAACACATAAAAACACAAAGCTAGAATAAAATAACTACGATGTTTCATTGTGACAGTTGTTTTGGAAAGATCTGACTATCTAAACTTCCCGAAAATGTGAAAAAATAAATAAAGACCACAGATTTTTTTTTTTTTTAAAGTGACGGTCTTCACCGCGCACATAATTTCATAGCATGTGCTTCACGTTGATGCCAATAATCTCTCTGGAAGATTTCCCAACACTTTTATAGATGTGGGGATAACATTTTTAGAGGGAAGCTTCTCAGCTGTTTCAAACTCCCATTCATCAGCGAGCCCTGAAGCAAGGCACCTTTCCCTCCAACTACTGAATTTTTCTTCCTGGTTGTGAATGACTGTGTACATGTACTGATAAAATGTGGGCATACACATTCACTTCCAATGGATAGAAAAAGAATTGTAAGATTTGTAATGATGCAAAATAAATAGTAAACAGGAGAGCAAATGCCTGCCTCTGTGCTATTCGAAAGCAATCCCTTTTTTCATTCATGTAATGTAAGAAAAGGAAAAACCTTGGAAACAGTCAAAGGAAAAAAAACATGATATTTTATGGTAAGTCACTCTGAGCTGCAGCTCTGTGCTCTCTGTTCTGTGAGAGATCAGACTATAAAGCTTGAGGCTGCCCAAGAAATCTCCAGACCTCTATTCATTTTTCACATTTCACTCTAGATGGAGAGCACAGTGCAACACTTGTTCCTGTCTCGGTCACATCATGCTTTTTTTTTTTCACCATAAACAAATTTATTGAAGAGGTGCATTGCAAATGATAAGCTGCATTTCACTAACTCGCATGTTCCACTTCGGCAGAGCAAAAAGGGCAAGAAGGGTCTTTTCAGTGAATGTATAAAGGAAAATTCCTCACTGTGCTCAGGGGATGTGTGGTGAGCCCTCTGTTCCTTTCCTTATCACTTTGCCTTTTATACACTGAGAAAGGGCTTGACTGTTTTAAGAGTGCTGAAAATGTGAATTCTATGTATTGCATCGGTATCTGTATAAAACCCTGTAGAAGTAATAAAAGAACTATGCTACCTGCTTTAGTTAATAGGAAAATAGTATGGCATTGAGAGTGAGCTGTTTTCTCTGAGCTCTGTAATGGTAATGATCATTCATTTTCAAACCTATATGATTTTCTGCACAATACAGTAGAATAAAAAAGAGATTTCATTTGTTCAGTACATCCTCATTAGCATTTAAGTGAAATACTATACTATAAGTACAACCTCACAGTGCTGCTAGCATGATGGTAGGCTATAAGTCTGCAATAGTTTAATATAATGTAATATAAAATTTTATATAATGTATATATTTTATAGATATTATATTGTATATATTATACATTATATTTGAATATAAATGCTCAAAAATAATATATAACCACTAAACATCAGCATATTACCATGTTCGCTTCTGGACCAGCTAGCATGTCATTAGACTCTCAGTATACTAGTGTATAATTTACTAAACATGTAAGCTTTTAAAATGTAAATGTTTAAAGAATCTAAATTTTCAAAATTACCATTAAAATACGCCGGCTTTAAGAAGAGACAGCAGGAAGAAAAGAAGAAAAAATGATTTTAAGGAGATATTTTCTTGAACACATGGAGGAGTATCTGTTATTTCTATTTGCACAAAAAAGGGGGGCAAAAGGATTGTATGGTGCAAAAGAATTGTTCTTGACCCTGCCTTGATTTTCAAACAGCATTTCTTGTTTTCCCTGGTGACTCTTCTGGGGGTAACCGTCATTTAATGCACCGTTAAAAGGCTGCAGCTGGAAAAGTGAACAGGAACATTTTTAACAACCTCACAAAGCCCCTAAAGCCCAAACCCAGAGCTGTCTGACCACCTCACGCAAAAGAGGAAGCAGTCCCTCAAATGCCGCACGTCAATCTTCTACCNTTTAACAACCTCACAAAGCCCCTAAAGCCCAAACCCAGAGCTGTCTGACCACCTCACGCAAAAAAGGAAGCAGTCCCTCAAATGCCGCACGTCAATCTTCTACTTCGGGCTGATGCAACAGTCACTTCAATTTAATTTATTCTCACCAAGTCTATCAAGTATTGATTTTGAAGGAATCTGCTGACCATGGTTGAAATGCAATAAATATAATTTAAAATAGTGGTATTTGAAATATAGAGAGACCTTGAATGCATACAGTATGAGGACAGGGCTTCAGTTTTAGCTTATTTCCACAGCAGGGGAGAAGCATCTGTCCTGGATGTACTGGGCATTTCCTGGAGCAACAGCAAATCATGAAGGAGAAACCACCAAAAGATTAATTTCATCATAAAGAGGATATACAGCCAGACTGTGTCCTGAAGTTGGACTGTTCGATAATGTATGTGCCTGAAAAAATATCTGCTCCCTTACCAAAAAAACAAGCTCTACTATTTGTCCTTGGGTATGACTGCACACATAATCTCTCTGTAGGACAGCCGTCTATAGAATTAAAAGCACATAGGATATATTTTATATAATGTGCTGAGTTGAGTGACAGAGAGCATGTGAATGAAACATGCACACACATGCATGAAACTTAATAGGAAAAACTGTGCGAGCATGTGACTCATGAAAGCAGACAACTGGGTAAACAGCACAACAAGGGGTGCCAGCATTCATATTAGATCCAGAGCCCTGGGGTATCATTGTGTGTTATGAGTTCAACATTAATTGCTGCCTTTGGGAACGTTTGTTTTTGACGTAATGACTTGTCAAAGGAAACCCTGACTTTCGATGAAGCATGAGCTGCAGAGGAACATGGTTTGTGACAAATAATTTAGGGTTTTAACAAGACAGAGCTGGTTCCCAACACTATTAACAACAAATGTGTCCTTTTATTCCTGGAGCTTATAAAGTAAGTACAGCCCCAACGTTGGCTAAGCCCTGAGGAATGCTGTTGATGTTGTATTTTAGAGCTGAAACAATTAGTCAGTTGGGTTAGTTAATCAACTGAAAAATAATCAGGAACTTTTCTGATTTCTGATTATGGACTAACAATTTTTCAAGCAAAAATGCATTCTCTGTGAGGATTTACTGTTTACCTTTATTTCATGTAGATACTGAATATTTTCATTGTTTTGAACTGTGAGTTGGAAAATATTATTTTACCTTGGTTCAGAAACTGTGACTGACAGAATTTCACTGTTTTCTGACATTTCACAGGCCAAATGATTAATGGATTAATAAAGAAAGTAATTGGAAGATAATAGATAGTAAAAATACTTATTAGTCACAGCCTCATTTTAACACCACATGCTGTATATTTAATACATTACTCTTTCTAAAATGTAACATAAAAAGAAGTTTCTGATCTCAGATTTCAGTGTCACCTTTCACATTTACGGCTCTGCTTGACCGTTTGACATGCTTGCACACACACATCAACACTCTGGAGCAGGCCCTCACTCACACACACACACACACACACACACGCCCTGCTGGACTTTGAAGCCTTGCGACCGTCATGTCCATCTTTTCAAACACTGTCCAGACAGGAGAAAAACCTTGGCCATCAGCTCTCCTCTCTGAACCTGTCCATCACTGTCACTCTGGATCAGTGGTGCAGAACTCATCCTTCCTCTCCCGCTGGTCCCCGCCGGACTGGACTTGCTCAGTCTAGCCCCTCATATCGCTGTCAAGAGTCCCAACTGACAGCCTGCTGCTGCAGCTGATTCCAGTTTGCTGGCCCTGCTATGGGCTGATGCCAGTAATCTGTGCTTTGGCAGTGGGTGGCCGTCTGGTAAGGAAAAGCTTTGATAGGTACAATGATGGAGTTATTTATATGGGCATCTTAACACCCCAAAAGCGCTATCATATGCATGAAATAGCAGCATGTTGGAATCACACTCCCTGACTCTGACGTGAGAATGTTCAAATCCCGTAGTTCACATGGAGAGGTGGCGATGTGGGTAAAACACGCACACATGGTGCAATGTCTCAACTCCTCAACCAGACCGGATGTCACCAGCCCTGCGTCTGTGTATGAGCAGAGGCCTTTTCTTTCTCTCTCTGCACCACATGTGTGAATTCTATCATAATGGCTGGGGTTTCCAGAGAACCCTGGATCTTTCAAACAAACCACAACAGGCGGTAAACCCAGCTTCTCAACCTCCCACAGAGACAGGGACAGTCAGTGGAGAAGTGAGAGTGGGGATTGGAATTTAATTACAGCCTTAAAGCCCTCAGAGTCCAATATGAGAGAGAGGGATGAGACATAAATCTACAGGGGTGCCTTTGTTTGTACGGTGGCTACAACAAGAAAATCATTCAAAACCCACTGCGGAAAGTCTGTAGAACAGCAGTTCAAAGTTTGACAGATGAAGAATCAGGCTTTCAGGGACTGATTCNGGAAAGTCTGTAGAACAGCAGTTCAAAGTTTGACAGATGAAGAATCAGGCTTTCAGGGACTGACAGAGTCATTCACTCTTTCATCCCAGCTTTATTTAATTAAAGTGTCCATTCTTGTTCTATTATGGAAAACCGTGCTTTAATAACAGACTAGAAGTAACAAAGACAAATATAGATTTGATTGCACACCCTGGGCGGTATGCCAACCAATATATATGACTGTATATTCAAATGTTGGTAAAATTTCAACAGCTGACAAGAAAAAAAAAGTTATTTAACTGTTTTCCAGCCCAAAAATGCTGGGGAATTCACAGGGAGTTCACTGATTAACTATTGAAAAGGTTTACTAAACTATCTGTGTCTTGCAATACATCACTATGGGAACTGAGATTCATGGCTAAAATCAATCTGTCTTTTTCCACATTGCTGACCATAAACGCAATTCCCCTGTGTCTAAGTGAAGGAACATGGATGTACTATTACAAGGAAACCTATGGCCTTATGATTGGATTCAAAGCTGCTTTGGCCGACACATCAAGGGAATTTTCTGGGCTGCAGATTGGCCAGACTGGCGGCAGAGCATAGAATCTGCAGAGTGAGTTAAAAGTCACAGGCCTGCTCCCAATCCATTGTATTTCAGCCAGGGTGGGGCACTGAGGATGAAAACCAGATTGGGTGCTCGACATACTGTTCCTTACGCAGCATGAAGAATAAGACTCGAAGGACGCTCTGTTTCTCCCTCCTTTGCAACAACAGGAGGTGTTGTTTTAGGCCTTAACTGGACTATGCTCTGATAGGTGTGACAGGGAACATTGAAGGGTTACATTTGAAACGGTGTGGTGGTGTTGCAGAGTTACTCAGAGGGAAAAAAAGAGAGAAAGAGAGAGAGCGAGAGAGAGAAAATCAGGCTTGTGGCTCTGCAAGAGGCTGTCAGGGGGTGGGGCACCCTCTAGTGCAGAAATCCAGATGTAGGTCACTGCCAAAAAATTCCAAAATCCTGATGTTCTGGCCAACAGGGAGGCTACAAAACCTTCTCCATGTAAATAACGTCAGCAAATCACCCCCTACAATCCCTTCCATAAAGAATCTGGAGACATTTAAGCTGAGACAGCCATGAGAATACAAACCGCATGTCTTCTTCTGTTAGGGTTTCTTAAATCACCTCAGCTCTGTTAAAACAAAATATCAGGGTGCAATTTGACGAGGACAAGTCAGGCAATGGATGTGGGGGTATGATGTTCAATGAGCTTATATAGCAAAGAAGCCAGGATGTCCAACGTGTCAACTGTGATTGTTTTTGGCATCAATATCATGCTAATATACCTTGTCAAACTGGCTGGGCATGCTCAGCAAATTGTTACTAAATATTGCAGTCATTTTCTTTCACTTGACAAAAGTCTTCAGACATCCATTTGCAGTGTTAAATAGAGTCCTGTGCTGAACTTTCCATTTAGCTCTCTGATGATATAAGTGGCTCCGTTCCAAGTCTAGATGGAGAGGTCTCAATTCTCAGCGTTTGAAATAAAACGATGAGCCTGGTGTGAGAAACTGGCATGCATGCAATTGGAAAAGCTGTATGGAGGCTGTGAGGCTTAAGTGAAATCCTTGTGCACAACCAAAAGAACAATTCTCCTCACATAAGAAAGACATGGTTAAGACACATCCTGCAAAAAAATTAACACTAGTAAAATTGAGTGTCTCTAGTGGCTGCATGCCGATTCCACCTGTTTTCTATTCATTTGTGCAATCGCAGCCATGCAAGTGTCATCATTCCCTCATTTCAGTTTGGGGTTCATTCCACCAACTTTATATCCATTTTTCTGACACATGTAATCTCTTTCAACAGACGTGATGACTTTTTCTCCCCAGGAGCTGTGAGGTGTTGCCCGCCAGATGTTTCATTTTCAGTCCTCTCATAGAGACATTTTAATTCAGAGACACTGCTTTTAAGGATCTTGTTGAAATCTTGCTATGCCTGTAATATGGAAACGTTCAAAACCCGGAGAGTGATCCACATAAATGTTTATGTCACACTGTGGACTTAATAGTTACTTTGGGCTGTGACCTTCTAGCTTGACGTTTTCTCGTCATAAAATCACAGCAGAGTGACATCTGGACTTCATGCAGCAAACCACTGTAACACTTCAAATTTTAAAATGATTTCCACTACCTATCTGCAGTAAAACTGCTCTCCAGGAGAGTCGTGCAATAATGTATTCACTCCACCACCATCCTAGAATAAAGAAGTTCCTATAACTATGAAATATTTTCATTGTCAATTGTCTCAAAAAATAAAATGAAAATGTCTTTTGCAATTTACCTGAGCTCAAGTGAACAAATTTATACATTCATTTTTTTTTTGTTCAAAATCCAAAAATATTAGAATTCAATATTCAGTTTGCTGGTAGGCACCCAGCAAATATTCACATTTGAGACTCTGGAGACAGATTTTGGTGAAGTATATGATGAATTTATCAGAATTGTTGCAGATAATCCTCTGTTTACTATTCCGTTAATGAACTACTGTTGTTGTTACAGCTCTAATCTCAAGATAATAAGGTTACACTCTCTTCAGACACACATATTCGCTCTTACCTCTAGCTATCACTTCACAGCGAGACTTCAGAGTGAGAAGTGCAGATTACTTGGAGTAACAGGAACAATTTCACAGTGAGAAGTACAGATTGCTCAAAGTAACAGGAACAGTATTTCTGGAAAGAAATACTGCGTGTTGCTTTCAAATGTTTTACATGTAATTTTTAATGCTGTTAGCATCACAAATAAAATTCCCTTCACCTTCACATATATATCAAGCCTACATAACACTAGTGAAGTGAAAAGTTTGCTTTTTTGCAATTTGGACGAACTGGTTCTTTAAGTATAGGTGACATATATAGGTTATACAACTCATGTTATTATGATCAGAACTGAACACATGGGGTTGTATCACCAGTCTGCACAAATACCATTTTACAAACTACTTGAGTTAATTATGGGCAGAGAGACTTTTAGTATGTTTGCATAACGTTATGGCGACGCACTGTTCCCCCCTCCTTGACGAAAATACCCTATGAACTCAGCTCTAAACAAAGTGTAAAGGCTGGCAGTACACACATGACATGTATGAACTGTGACATGTCAACATGACTGGTTGTATTTATCCCAGCGCTGGTTGCGACTGACCAGCCGCACAAGACTGCTGTACAAGTCACTAAGGTTAATTAACTATCTGGAAACTATTTTGGCTCTGCCAAGTTTGTGTCACTTCAGGTATGTCTCCATTTAATGTCTTCCGCTCTAAGTATAGGTGGCTGGCACAGGCTCAGAGTGCTTTCCGCTGTGTGGAAATATAATGACAGGACGGAGAATGCAGTAATATGGGCACAGGCTCAAAAGGGTTTCACTCACAGGTTCCTAAAGGACAGCATGTTTTGCCAAAAAAGGCAAAAAATGGATTGATGCAGACATTCTTCTGTCTTGCTTTAAGCATGGCACTTTTTTTATGTCTGTCTGTTGGTCAGTCTTCTGCGTTACTCGAGATTAAAATATCACAACAACTATTACACATTCAGCATCCCCAGGGGATAAATCATAATGCCTTTGGGGAGTCTCTGTCATTTGTAGTTTGTAGTGAAATGTCTTGACAATTACTGTGTGGACTGCTAAGGAGTCTGTCATAGACATCCTCGGAATAGATTCTAATATCTGTGGTGATCCCACGATTTTCATGGAGACAAAATGACAACTGAAAATTTGGAAGGCAAAGGCACTATAAGCCCTAAAAGCAATATCTCCTGTAGCAAAACATTTTAGACTATGCTTTCAAGGTATTGAGGAAGGGAATTGCAGTGAGCAAGGTTGTAATCTGGATCTATTACTTTTGAAACCTGAAGCATTTTGAATACATATATTTAACACATTATTACCACATGGACTGAATGTGGAGCTACACTTGAGGTGCTTCCTTACAAGCTAAGTTTGACTGTTAGGTCTGATACAATTTATTGGAAATTACACTGGATTTGATCTTTTGTTTGTTCTCTTTGCTGAATTGATTTGTTTTATTTAGCCACAAGATGGTGTCAAAATGTGTAAAGCAAACACAGACCGCAATATAGGTGAAACAGATGATGTATTGATTACTGATTTAAGTAATTATCCTATAGGAGGCATTGTCTGATATTTTGAGCATGTTTTTAAAAAAGTGTTTTTCACCTGTTTTCATGAGATTGAAGCTGAAATGCTGGGCTTTGATTCAGCATAATGTTGTTGATGAAACCGTTATGTCTTTGTATGATCCTCCTTAAAACAAATCTTGACCAGGTATACCAGCAAAATCAATGAAATTCTGATTAATTCATGTTTAGTGCAAATTAACAACCATGAGTATGCTAATACACTAAATTATGATGCTAAACATGAACATTATGCCATATTAACATTAGTAGCTTAGCTTTGTCAGCATGCTGATTTTGGCATCAAGCTTAAAGCAATACTGCCTTACACACTCACTGAGCCGTAAGTGGCTCATGGCTGAAGAGCATACACGAGTGGTACATTCATTACATAGTTTATACTAATCCATCTGTGGTTTTTAATAGTTTTTTGGGTGCTGTGGGCTAAAAAATTAGGTTGTGTTCTCCCTTGTAGAGTAGAAATCACATGAACAGCGGGCCTGTGGTGAGCCCTGGATGGATTTACTTTTCCATTTGTTGTTTTTAGTGGGTAAATCTTCATTGTTTTGTTTTTCTATATCTCTGTTTGTCTTGTGGTCTGGTGTGGCACTCTTCTGTTCTCATCTGATCTGCTCTGTATGTATTCAATTGTCATGCCTTTTTTTATTTTATTTTTTTTCCACATCATTAATACCACAAAAGGTTTTCAAGATTTATCCATCTGAACATTGGGAGCCTTCTCTGAAAAACTGACCTCATGAGTGCCTGGGTTTCAGTATGAAAAGTAAAGCTCTGCTGCATAGATCAGTTTTAATGATGAAGTTACCCATGACCCTCTTATTGAAAGTTTTCAATCATCTTTCCTCATTTACCCTTTTGTTTCGCCTTACTTAGATCATCAAATTAGCAATTCAACGACCTCAGTAGCTCGT
>JANJYQ010001287.1:21510-34002 GCA_024605255.1 Rastrelliger kanagurta | reverse complement strand
GTTACCTGTGAAATTAAATTTAGATTACTGATGTAGAAAATGACCTCTCACTGTGCTCATCTCTGAAGAGCAAAAGGACACATCCCTCTGTTTTACCTTTTTAGTTTATGGTTAATATTGTTAATTAACCAGAATAAATGTGATGTTGGCCTACCATGAGGGACTATGTGCGTCCCCCAGAGCATTTTACTTCGCAATAACTCTCCTGGATGTTTCGTAACTTAACTTACCCCACAAGATGTTTAGCTTAGATTCATGCAAATAAATGATTGTGGTTCAGTGGTTTTCAAACCAGCTCATCATAATCATTCAACCCAGTGGCGAAAGCAGAACCTTTTAAATTGGAGTCAGCCTTAAAGCTCTGTTGGCCTGGATGACTTTTCCACATCAGCTTGTTCCTGTCCACATTTAAACGCTTTGTGCCACTTCTCCAGCTTTTTGTTGCTGGTGAAAAGAGCGACTTGTAATATTTGTGTGGCCTTGTGACCTCTTGAGCAGATGTTTAGCAGCAAGTACACATCTACAACCGGCCTTCGTCTCAGAAGATTTAATGGAACACTTGGACTGATCCTCTTTGATTTCGCTCAATCTGTCGTAAAGCCTGCTGGCCTGCCTGACAAACAGCTTTTGATAAGAGACATACTAGTTGATGCACACTGTAAATGTTTCCTCTGAAGGCAGAGATGTGAAGAAAATTAAATAATTAGTTTTGGGGGTGTTCTTTAGGCTTCAAAAGGACCTGGTTTATTTGTAGTGTAGACAGATGCTTATATGTGGTCACAGCTACAACAATTGGCCATCTCAAGTGGAGGAGCCACTTATGATGGCTGTCAGATGTCTGACACGCTCACTTAGCAACAGGAATGTGGGTCAACTTCTAACACTGCTAAATTGGACCCCTGCTGGTGTTTGTAATCTGTTTTTTGTTTTTGTGTGCATAAAGCAGACCACACATGAGTGGAGGTTTCCAATTAACAATTTTAGCTACCAACTTCCACCACAGGACTGTGTTTATGTAGCAACAAAGACTTTTGATTTGAATCCTCTGCACTCTGTGGCACTGCTCTGATAGCTGGAACAGGACCAAGTCTT
Source organism: Rastrelliger kanagurta (assembly GCA_024605255.1). Taxonomy (NCBI): domain Eukaryota; kingdom Metazoa; phylum Chordata; class Actinopteri; order Scombriformes; family Scombridae; genus Rastrelliger; species Rastrelliger kanagurta. Next base: position 32,910 of record JANJYQ010001287.1, on the reverse strand, counting down.
ATCCAGTTCAGCACTGCTTTATCCTAGCTGCACAAAAACTCAATTAAAAGCAGCCCATCATGCTCTCTAGCCAAAGATCGCATTACATGTCTCACATCCTGAATGACACATGGGGAAAATGGCCCCCTCAGACCTTCAGTGTGCACAGCTTTTTTGACGAATTGGGAAAATATTCCACACGGCCACAAGAAGAGAAATAAGGTTGCAGAGAAAGCTGTTTTTCTCACAGACATTTTGGATTCTCTGGTCATGACAAAGTTCACAATGTGGCTTACATGGAAATGTAATGAGCCACCTGTCTAAACAGCTGCATAAGTCATGCATTTATTTATTGAGCCTCTTAAAGTGTCCAGTCCGACAATAGGTTTATAAAACAGGCTTAGTGTCTGTTGATTATTGTGGACAGATTTATCCTGAGAAGATGGAGTCACTGACCGACTACTCCGTCCTACTCCAAAAATGATGATTCTACATTCACCAGCTGGAGTCATTTGTTCTTTTCAAATTTGGCCTTGAATCTTTTGTCCTATTTAAAAAAAAAAAAAAAAAGCCAATCAATGTCATCACTTCTGTGCTTCTGGCTGATTTTGCTTTTTGGATGAAAATGCGACTTGGGTTGTATTAAAGTCTCCCCTCTTAGAAACTTCAGTTTGTTTGACATCATTCATAACGCTGGAAACCTGTTGAATGTGTTGTCCACCACCATCCACAAAACACAAAGTTCTTACAATACTTGCAATGCCATGCACTAGTGTTGCCATGCTAATTAAGGAATTAATTTACTTTTTTCATATCGATCTAAATATTTCCATATGCTGCCTTTTAATCTTTATGCCTGAGTTTTTTTTTTAATTATATACTCAAAGTTAGCAAAGTCATATTATGTTTAACCTAGTGTGGAGTTTTTTGTCTTTGTTTACATCAATGCCAGATTGAAATTATATTTAATAACTCAATATGGACAATTAGTGTTTGTCTGCTGGCAAATAACTCCTTCTTCTTACTTAGTTTTTACTTAGTTGAGATCATCATCTCTGTGGCTTTGTTTCTTAAGTGTACATACACAAGGATAAAATATGTGGGGTCAGTTCTTTATATGTCTGCTGTCCTTGTCTGCATGTTCCTCAGTATTTTCTCAGTGTGTATCAATTGTCCGTGGAAGTTAATGACTCACAAAAAATGTTCTATTACTTTACTTTGTTCTTGTCTTTCATGTGATGATGAAGGACTGCTTTAACTTCCCTCTTTTTTTCCAGGGTGAACTGGAACGTCAGCTTTTACAAGCCAACCCCATCCTTGAATCTTTTGGGAATGCTAAGACAGTCAAAAATGACAACTCGTCACGTTTTGTAAGTATTAAAAGTGAAATTATTTGGGGTGAGCTGCATTTTATTGTGTGTCTCAAAACGTGAATGGATCAGATTTAGGTGACGTGCTAGCATCTTCATGACTGGAGTTCATTTGTTTGAAAAAAAGCAGAGATAAAACTGATTGAAAATAATTGTATTATACTGCTTTTCCTGTAATCCTCAGACCATGTAGTCTTTCCTGTATTACTCAGACCACATAGTCTGATGCAGGCGCCTGCTAGTCATTAATGAAGCATTTGATATACTGGAGCCTCTCAGACCAGAGGCAACCCCACTCAACAGACCTCATAGTAGTGTCATAAGAACAAGAGGGACATGACTAAAGTCGTGACTTAAACATAATGTCGCCAATGAATTTTTCAAATCTAAAGGAAATACTTCTATAATTACTAACTTACTGTGCTGCCTTGTAAAATACTGACCTGAATAAAATTTTCTCAGTGTGAGCCCTGACCTACTTAGATGATACAAATGGCCAAAAATGTCTTCTTAGTTAAAGACTGGTGTTATTTACAGTTTTTACTTCTTTTTCTCAAAACCAGACCTGTCATTTATTTTATAGCTCAGGACCTGCATTCATAGAAATACTTAAGATTCACTGGTGACAGTGTTGGCTCATTATCATATGTCAAAATAAGGTTAAATATAATGCAAGTGATTTAAAATGTAGATGACTCTGTATCAGTGTTCATATCAATGGAGGATACAGGATGGTTCTTTGTATCCCCCATCCTCTCCTTTTTCTGAGACTTTTTTGGACACTCTTCACCAACTGGCTCCAGTGTGTGTTATAACAAAGTCATTTTATTGCAGATCAATTTCTGTATATTTTGTCTTGTGTACTTCCTGAGATTTCATCTTCTGTTTCCTGCAGGGGAAATTCATCAGGATCAACTTTGATGTTACTGGATACATTGTTGGAGCCAATATTGAAACCTGTATCCTTTATATCACAGTTGAAAATGCAGCTGTGGAAATGTGTTGCCAATTGTAGATATATATATATATATATTTTAAATTAAAATGACACCTGTGATTGCAAAAAAGAAAAGTCAGCAAATTTAGGTTTTTGTTTATGAGGTGATTGTTAATGTATTTGGAGTAATGACCCAAGAGATTTTTTTGCCCTTGACTATTCTATGTTAGACTTACTTGAGAAATCCAGAGCTATTCGTCAAGCCAAAGATGAGCGCACCTTCCATGTTTTCTACCAGCTGCTGGCAGGAGCTGGAGAACACCTCAAATGTGAGCGTACTTGAATTTGAAAGACTATGATGAAATGTAGATACTTCTTATTTCTTTTCTGTCTGTCATAATGTTGGTCTACAACTGATTTTGACATCTTAACTGTGTAAAAGATAAGTCAAATAGGCATATAGATAAATACAGATAGTCAAAAGCATGAAATATAACATTACAGAGTTGTCCACAGCTCATTTTATCAAAATGAGTCACTTGTCACCTCAGTCCTTTCCTGAATCCTAATTATGCTTCTAAGTGTTTTTTCCCACTCTTCTGTCCACAGCGGACCTACTTTTGGAAGGATTCAACAACTACCGTTTCCTGTCCAATGGGAACATCCCCATCCCAGGCCAGCAGGACAAAGACAATTTCCAAGAAACCATGGATGCCATGCACATCATGAGCTTCTCCCATGAGGAGATTCTGGGTATGTTTTCAATGAAGGACTTTTATGCCATCCTTTCAAGTCTTAGCAACATGAAGGAGTGAAACAAAATATGCGGCGGAAGATAGTTATGAGAGGGATCTGATCAAAATATTCAGCAATGAATTGAGTCATCCAAAAGTCAACATGACTGAATAATACTATGCACTGTAGAGGACTGTTCACTTGCATCCACTCTAAGGATGAGGGAGATATTAATATAACAGACAGCAATGACCCTCTTTTGGAAATGTGAATAACATTTTTGCAAACATGTCTAAACAGCACTTTCTCCAATGATGTTGCCTTGCAAGCTACTACACCTTAACTGTCAGGCATGGTTTTATATACTATACAGTTGGCTTGTCTGCCCAAATCACTTTGGAATCAATTAATTTAAGCTGTATTTGATCCACTTTTAACATAAATAGGTGACTTTGAATTTAGATCCAAAAATACAACTTTTTTTTTTTTTTTTACATTTGCTGTATGAGGATTATACAAAGAGATGCCAGAACAGTACATACAGGAAAATAGGATTAGGACTTGGAAAATTGATTCTCTTAATCCGTCCAGGCCCGTGAAACCACCTTGGGTTTGTCAGTTTGACAGCTGAAACAGTCATGTCAGGCAAAATGATGATGAAGGATGACGCGTCACAATAATAATTCATTTTTCTCTTAATTTGTAGCCATGTTGAAGGTGGTGTCATCAGTGCTTCAGTTTGGCAACATTGTATTCAAGAAGGAGAGGAACACCGACCAAGCCTCTATGCCTGATAATACTGGTAGGTACAAAACACACACACACACACACCCTCCTGTACATGTGCTTCCTAACCTCATACTTTTGAGCTCACAGGTCAACCATTCTCCTCCTCCTCCTTTTCCTCCTCCCGTACACATTCAGCTGCTTTCCTTTTCCTGTCTCCCTCACTTTTGTGTACCTCATCCACAGAACAGAAGAGACGGGTGATTTATGTCTTCTCTCCCTGAGTGTTGTCAACCTACCATTAAACCACATCATTATAAGGATTTACTCCTAAAGGAAATGGGGCATAGCCTTCCAGTTCCTCCACATGTGGCACTGCATATTTGGCACTTGAAAGAAAGAGAGAATGAGCTTAATGCCAATGACGCAGATATTCCAAAATGCGACAAGCAGAACCTGGGACCGAAGCAGATGTTTTTTCTAGTAGTGAGATTTGGCTGATGTGGACTGCTTTTTCTACTTTTCCACAAAATCCAGCCATGTAAAATATGGCTAAACATTTTCCTGTCACATTTCACAAAAAAGCAAACTGAAACATCCTGTAATATTATTATTATTATAATTATTATAATATCACAATATTATTCAAAAATAGGCAAACACGGTTGTTGACCTATCATTGTTGATTTGTAAGTTCTGTTTCCATGGATTTAGAAATGTTTAGAGAATATTTATTATTCTCAAGCAGTGCTATCAAATGAGTACTGACAAAGATCCTCTATGAAATCACTAACAGTAATTTCTGCTTCGTGTTTTCATTCTTGTCTTGAGAAGAAAATTGAACTCACAGATTTAAGTCAAATTCTAATTTATTCTAATTTAAATGATCTTTTTCCCTTCCCTTTTTTGTGGGTTTATTTCCATTTCTGTCATCCAGCCGCTCAGAAGCTATGTCACCTGCTGGGTATGAATGTAATGGAGTTCACCAGAGCCATCCTGTCCCCGAGGATCAAAGTGGGAAGAGACTACGTCCAGAAAGCACAGACTAAAGAGCAGGTCAGTCAGCTGTGTTTATCTGTTGACTGACAACATGAGTGCTATAGTTTACTTCTCGGACTGAATCTGAGAAACCCGAACGCACATTCATCTCAACCAGGTTAGACTACTGCAGTATAACTACAGTATAATAATCACTTCACATGTTTACCCAAACAGAAAGACACAAAACTCTACTCATAACCATTGTGGTTTAGGCTGAAGATGCTTATTATTTGAATGCATTATAAAGAGCTGAAGTCATGACATCACTTCCAGGTTTGTGTTTGTCCCTCTAGCTGCTATAACTCATTCGGCATTTCTTTTATCTGTCTTTTAGAAGAAATAAACATGTTTCCTTTTATGTTGTGAGACAAATCAAATCAGTACCTCAACCTCCCTTGTTATAAGCTGAAATCCTCATTAACACTGATAATAATTCATTATATAATTCTACTGTAATGTGTCTTTTTCACTGCTATTTAGTGTCAAAGGAAGCCACTAGTCACGTTAACCCATTAATATCATACAAGGGACAAGCAAATGTTAGTTTTACCTTAAGTGAAACTGCTTCAAAGTATTACCGTCTGTTTTTGAATCTTTTCTAACCATTCAAAATGTCGTACTTGTATGGACTTAATCGTAGTTGATACAGCTTTTGTCTGGCCTTTCGAGATGACAATAATTTGAGTCTGACATTTTGAGCATTATAGGTGTACGGATAAAAGAGTCCCTTCTCAGGTAGATTTCTTGGCAGCATGTATAATGTATTGTCTCACCACTCTCTCTCCCTCTAGGCTGACTTTGCTGTGGAGGCTTTGGCCAAAGCCACATACGAGCGTCTTTTCCGCTGGCTAGTCCATCGCATTAACAGAGCTCTGGACAGGACCAAACGACAGGGTGCCTCCTTCATCAGCATCCTGGACATTGCTGGTTTTGAGATTTTTCAGGTTTGAATTTAAATCTTTTCAGTTTGTTTGTATTTATTATCCAAAGATTTTGAGTTGTGTGGTCCACACATATTTCCAGTCAGAGTTTTCTTATCTTTGTTTTTCTCTCCCATCCTGTAGCTGAACTCGTTTGAACAGATGTGTATCAACTACACCAATGAGAAGCTGCAGCAGCTCTTCAACCACACTATGTTCATCCTGGAGCAGGAGGAGTACCAACGTGAGGGCATCGAGTGGAGCTTCATTGACTTCGGCCTTGACCTGCAGCCCTGCATCGACCTCATTGAGAGGCCGGTCAGTGTGAATGTTCAGCTACTATCAATGAAATTACTTTCTAGTGTGATTCTCCACTTGATCATGAATTATTTTGCTATGCTGACATTTTAAATTGTGAAAGTTAGTGTACATCTGGATTTTCGTATTTTATTGGGAATCACATTGTGATGTCTGATAGAGGATGTTGCTATATAAATAAAGAGGAAAGGTTGTTGTTAGTGGCCTGCAGGTTTAAAATGCTGAAAGAACAGTTGTTGTCAGACTGAGTAGCAGGAGTAGGTCATGCACTATTTTAGTTTTGTCTTGTGTTATTATTCCTTCAGGCAAACCCTCCAGGAGTACTGGCTCTGCTGGATGAGGAGTGCTGGTTCCCCAAAGCCACAGACAAAACCTTTGTAGACAAACTGATCCAGGAACAGGGAACACACTCAAAGTTTCAGAAACCGCGCCAGCTCAAAGATAAGGCCGACTTCTGCATCATCCACTACGCCGGCAGGGTATGCTTGTTTCATTTCAAAATTAAGCTGAGCACATTTCTGCCTCTGCTTCAATGAAAATAGACTGTAAGTGTTTGCTTATTTAAAGGTTGGACATTCAGATTTTGCAGGTTGTTTTTAAACCCCTGTCAGGAAGGTGATAAATCTACTTTATGTACTGAGGTGATAATGGTGTATTAGGGTGCATTATAGTGAATGATGTTAATAATATTTTGTCAACTCCATTAACATACATGAGTAGGACAAAACATTAGGAACGCCATTTAATATACTGTACTCCAGTAGGATAATGGGAAAAAAATCATCAAAATCAAAATTTAAACCACAATTATTGAAACAGTGATTTTTTTTCTTTAGAAACATACTGCATTTGTCAGAAAAAAGCACTTGCTCCCATACTAGAGCTTGTTCTCCCTCATTTATCCACTAACCTGTGCTGACTCTCTGCCATTTTCCATGTAAATACAGTCCTCTCCAAAAGTATTGGAACAATGAGGCGAATTCCTTTATTTTTACTGTAGACTGGAAACATTTGGGTTTGACATCAAAAGGTGAATATGAGACAAGAGATCAGCATTCCAGCATTTATTTCCAGGTATTTACATCTGGATCTGATACACAACTTAGAAGATGGCATTATTTGCCTGCCAATTTGAAGAAAGTTGCAACTAAACTGATGGATTGACTGATGAGTTTTGTGGGCTCCGATTCATGCATATAGAGCATTCTAGGGTCAAGTGACGGAAATGTGCATACACTGCCTCTTTTTTTTTTCTCTTGACCAAATAAAAAACGTTTCCACCCGATTTTATTAAATTTGAGATCATTTGATCATGATTGTGAATCACAACCTCAGTAATAAACATGAAGTAGAATTATCACTTTTTTGACAATGTCAACAAAAACTGAAAATGTATTAACTTGGAAAAAGTAGAATTTAGGAAGAAACATTATTATATTGACAGTCACAGATGTTACAACTGATACATCAAGTTTACGTTTCATTGTTACTGTGTACACAAAGATTTCACTTGCTTCAGTAATCATCATCATTGTGTATTCATTTATCACAGCACAGGTTAATTTTATTAATATTCTCCTAAGAGACTCTCCTACTTGAGTTCTGACCAGCTTCTTCATTTTTGGCTGCGTTTTTTTTTCCAAAATATCTCCTTTCCTCTCTGATCTGATCTACAGAAATCAAACATTGAGTTGCTCAAATCTCAAATAGAACAGCATTGTGATGCTCTTTTGCGGTAGAATTTCAGGGAAATACTGCGTCCTGGTTTGATTTATACAACATGGTATAGGAGTGGATTTGGACGTCATTAAAGTTGTTATGCAACAGAACTCAGCATTTGTCAAGCAGAGACCTGCTGAGCTGCACATCTGCTTTCCATTATGTGGACTGTCATTTTACACCACAGCCTTTCGAAAAAAAAAAAAAGTACCAACATTTGAGCTCCAAGGAAAAATCTGTGAAGCTGAAATGCAGAGCCTGAGGCCAAGTGTTGTAAATGTTTTCAGCATAAGGGGGGCCTCTACATAAAACCAATATTTGACATAGACCACCATGATGTATGAGATGTACAAGTATAGGTTTTTCTTTTTCTTAGATAAATCTTAAAGTGTCTCAGGCTTATTCTAAAACACGTTACACAATTATTCACTGATGGAGAGTCACTGTACTGCTAATGCTTCCTCATTACATTTCTTTTTCTTCTGAATGACCTTCAGCACATTCCTCTGTGTTATAGTTTAGTGATATAAAATATTTTTACTTAACATTTGAGCAAACATTTTTCAATTAATTTGAAGAATCCTTTGAAACTCATTAGTGCTTGATAACACATCCACAAAGATTTCTAGAGCCAGATCAAATTACAGTTAATAAGACTGTTGACAATATTGATATCTGAAAGTTTTGGAAAAAATGTATTGTAAAATATTTTACATATTTACATTTTTTATATACAATCTCTAAATATTTTTTTAAATAGTCTGTGACAGAGACAATTTACAGATGAAAAGTAATTTTTCAGTACTCTCTGATGCACAAACTATGTAATGGAAAATTTTCTTCTTTGTAAATTATTATATAACAATAAGTTAATGTCTTGTGATATGTTCAGCTTATGTTTATTGAAGAGTTCTACATTTCACCTAAATCCTTAAAAACTAGCACAGATGATCTGTCAGTATTTTAGTTTCACACAATACGCATCAAGGTGTTTTGATTCACGTTTTCATGTGTAAATGAATACTGAGATAAATTGTACCAATATCTCACAGATTGCTGTCTTGGATCATATAGAGGAAATATTTTAGATGAAGACTAGTAAATGATGAATGATGGTAAAATTTAGACTTTTTGGGACTAACAATATATTAAGATAATTCACTCACTCACCTGTGTCCATATCACTTAGTCGTTCTACATGATTGTTACAGGTGGACTACAAAGCAGATGAGTGGCTGATGAAGAACATGGACCCCCTGAATGACAACGTGGCGACACTTCTTCATCAATCCACCGACAAATTTGTGGGTGAACTGTGGAAAGATGGTAAGTACCCAGCCATGCATTTCTGTCAACACTGAACTGTACTGGATACCAATAATAATAGTACATGCTGTAAAATCCATGTATGTACCTGTTTGCTTATTAACAAGCACATCAATTTGTCTGTCACTCAAGCTGACTAACAGTAGTCTTGTCTGTCTTGTTGACTCAGCCCTATACATCTGATTTTCAATAACTTAACATACCCCCCCCCCCCATCTATCTCTCTCTCTCTGTGTTGTAGAGATTCAGACCATTCAAAGAGCTTCATTCTATGACAATGTCACTAGTCTGGATGAGCCGGCAGGTGAATGACTGGGTCGTGCTGTAGCAGACCTGGGCCAAAATACTAGCTGAAAAAAAGCGTTGTGAAACCAAGCTGTTCAAGGGCTTTGGAAGCTAAATACAAGTGCTTCCTGAGTAGTTCAACTAATTAAAAGCATATTAGTATATTTTTGCCCAGATCTGGCTGTATGTTTCATGCTTCAGCCAGCGCTCTGTCTGTCATAGCTGCACATTTGCTTCCAGGCTGCATGGCTTCCTCGTCTCAGCCAAAACCAGTAGTGCCTGATTCCTAAATATTTTGAAGTAGAATGTAGTCAGTCACTCCCTTTAGTCAAACCTGTGAATGAATGTTTGTGACCTGATGTGGGTCTTGTGATCTTTGATTGGTCAACAACTCTGAAGCAAGCATTTAGGGTGTAGCGCAGCTGTCCTAGCTTATCTTACATTGTCAGTCTCCTCTGTGATATGATACATTCACAAGCAAATTAAGGATTTGAAGCTTGACTGAAGAAAATTTAATGACATTAATTTCCCGCCTTCCTCCTTCCTAGATTTGGTCACAGTAGCAGGGAATTGAACCCAGATGTTTCTGGTGGTGTTTGCTTTGGCTTAGAGCTCAGACGGTAGTGTAGAGCCTCCAGACAGCAGGCCATGCATCATTCACTTTAAATGTTGAAAGTCCAGCTGTTTGTGACTCATCATTAATAAGTGACAATGTCTGTAGTTAATTTAGCATTAAGTCATGACTTGTGCTATTTTATTTGCTCAAATTGTAGAATAAGTCTGACATTACTGCCAGATTATATAAAGATGTAATATTCAATGGAATATTCGGATGATATTCTGTCATGTTTCTTGTCAACAAATTCCATAAAAGGACCAAAACTAATAAGAGTTGATTTTACTAACAGGTACTGTCAGTGCTGCCAAGGTCTGAATTAGTTCACTCCTTTGTACTGTACTCTACTGTACTCTGAGCTCTGTTGTTGTCCAAAACCAGTTTAAAATTACAATGAACATGGACACTTAATTTATTTTATCAAGTTTATTTTGAGTCAACTGAACATTAACTGTTCTACTGCCATAAGTACTCATTAGAGAACCAAATCTAGGGCTCATAATTGTTCCTAAAACGGCACAACTCAAGCATTAAAAAATAAAGACATAAAATTATGAGGTTATAAATAAAAGTATGCTCACAGTCACAGACAGGGTAGGGAAGTTATACAATATTGAGATTCTTCACAGATTTTGTGACAATAACAAAATATATAGTTATTCCATTAACAAGAATATTAATGAGGCAGGGGCATACATATTTTAGTCTCTAGTTTATTGTCTTCAGTTTTGGTTTTAGTTGGTTCTCTGTTGCTGAATTCAATAATTATTCCCTGCCTGATGTCAAAGACATTTTATTTTTCAGGCAATTTGGTAATGCAGGGTTTTTTTTGTCAAAAACCGTAGAATGTTAACAAACTTTCACACATGAGAGGAGCATCTCAGTTCTTGCAAATAACTTTGTTAATGTTTAGTTAATGTTTAGTTTAGGTTAATTGTGATTTTAAAAAATAGTCCTGGCTGTGCAGACCCTCATGCTAAGGAGTAGATGTCTGTGTATTTCCACCTGCAGAAGCTAGTGGTAGTTTTAGACTTTAAATGCTACTATGTTACACTGGTGCTGTTTGATAATAGTGTGTAATGTTTCTTTCATCCATCTGCTCTTGGTCATGTAGCCACATTATGTCACTGTGTTGTGACCGCTGTTCTTAAGTGAATCTCTGCTCCCTGTGAATTATCCCCATTTTGACCAGTTCTCCCCATTTTCCCACCAGTGGACCGGATAGTGGGTCTGGACCAGGTGGCAGGAATGAACGAGACCGCTTTTGGTGCTACCTACAAAACAAAAAAAGGCATGTTCCGTACAGTGGGACAACTCTACAAGGAGTCACTCACCAAGCTCATGGCCACACTGAGGAACACCAACCCCAATTTTGTCCGCTGCATAATCCCCAACCACGAAAAAAGAGTAAATACACACTTTAAACTC
>JANJYQ010001194.1:17682-34276 GCA_024605255.1 Rastrelliger kanagurta | reverse complement strand
GGTCCTGCAGCAGAAGGGTCTTGCCTCCTTTGGGTTGAGCGATCTCCTTGTGGTCTTTGGCTCCTTCCCCCACTACCATGGTGATGACCAGATGCTGATTCACGAGAGAAGTCTCCTGAGTTCCTAGGGCTTCCTTGTGCAGAGCGAGAGTCTGGACCACTCCTCCTCTGTGTAGATGAGGCTCCCCTGCCATCAGTACGGCCTGATGGGTCTTTGGGGTGTGTCCTGGAAGTACGGGATCTGGGATCCTCTGAAGAGTGTCGGGAAGAGCTGTGTCTCCCAGAGCTGCTGCCATGGTGACGATGATCCCGTGATGATGTGGAGGAGGAGTGGCGCTGTTGGTTGTACTCATCTTGGGGTCCATATTCCTCTGGAGGTTCATCATAATCATGGTAGGTGTGTTTACTACGCCTACCTGTAGATGAATGACTTCCACTTCCATGATGTCTTGAACGTTCAGAACGGGCCTCCCGTGGCTTCTCAAACCAATCAGTCTCCTCTTGACCCAAATGATAGGCTTTTCAAACCAAAACAAACATTATCAGTCATTTTTTAATGTGCACAGAGGAGTAGCATGCAGACAGAAGCAATGCAAAATAACTGGGAAAACATGCGCACCTTCCCACAGCCATGCACAGTTTTAGGAATCCAACGGAGAAAAAAAACACAGAAGACATCACTTCACACTTGCTTAACAAATGCGTGCATAACTTAAATATAAAAGAGGCATATTTGGCTTCATTAAACACAGGGAACATTCCATAAAAAAGAAAAGACAAATACTATAATGATGCTCTTCTCCACGTTCCACACCTGGCATGCAGTCTATTTCTGGTGCATTTTAATACGAACGTCTGACAGCACAAATTATTCAGCACCAGTTACCTTCACTGTCAGAAACAGCACAGTGCATGTCGTCTACGAGGTAAGGATCATCTGGTTTATAGACATGACTCCTTGGCAGATCCTTCTTGTGGTGGTCCTGCACATCTGGCAGCGAATGGCTGGAGCCATACTGGTTCCTCACATCATGGGCATCAGACACTCCAGAGCCTCTTCCCATGCCTACAGGTTTTCCAACAGGACTGAGTGGGCTCTCCTCTTCTGAATTCTGGCTACGCATGGGTGGCCTTCCACTGCGACTGCTTCTCTGAGACCGTTCAATGGCATCCCTCTCATAGGATTTACTCCTGTGGCCTGTACCATCTCTGGAAGAAATCTTGTCCATACCATATCCAGTAGACCTGGACCTACCAGAACTGTACATGCGGTCCTCTTCCTCAAGACCCTCACGACTTGTGCCATAATATTTCTGCTGGTCATATGCATTCTTCTTCATACCATATGTGACATCATCCTGAGGCTTCTTGGACCTGGACACTACTGTACAACTGCCTCCTGTTGATGTTGTCATGGTGTAAGAGGCAAGGTCTGACTCCACATCCCGTGCTTCTTCAATAGGAGAGAATTTAGAAATCTTCTGCTCCATTCCCTGCTTCCGGTGCTTACTACGTTTAGAAGAGACTACAGCAGGGGCAAGATGTTTGTGGCCACTGGAGCTGCTCCTTGATGTGTGTTTATAATCATCATAGTAATAAGAAGATCCACCACTCACTGTGGTGCTGGTGCGACTGTCCACAGCACTCTGATAACCTGTTGTGCCTGTAGGTCTACCATAAGCATCCACAGGCTCATCTTCAGGCCTACCATAGGCACTCCCACGTGCAGGACCGTTCTCACTGCGATAACGCCCCCCCACCGGATGACTTAGCGCATCAGTGGATTGGCTGGTGTTCTCTTTTGTCAGCTCACTGATGTCATCTATCATGACATAGTTTCGAGGAATATTCTGCTCCAAGTTAGAGGTGTAGAGTCCATCTGTGGCGTAAGCAGATGTGGGGCTGTCCACAGAGTGAGTCAAGCCAGGTTCAGGGGGCCGGTATTGTCCATAAGCATTACTATAAACTGAGCCAAAGTTAGTATCTGGAGCTGATGTTGCCACTGACACTGCTGGATTGCTGATTACCTCATAGTTGGTGGGGAGTTTCTGCTCAAGGTCAGCCAAAGAGGTTTGTCGTGGTCTTTGGTGAACTGTAAGAATATCTGCCTGGGGCTGGTATGACAGGCTGGGTTGGTATGAGCTGTGGGTGGGGTAAGGTAGGCTCTGGCCTGGCATAGGCTGACCAGGTGGTTGGAAGCCTTGGTGACCATGCTGCTGCATGCCAAGGTCTGTCTGGTAGGAGGACTGGGTATACATACGGGAGGAATAGGTTCCCTGGTTCTGGTAGCCGGGGCCTGGTGGGGGATGGGGCTGGAATGTTCCTGGCTGAGGTGCAGAGGATGAAGGGTACTGAGGAGGTTGGAAACCTATCTGTTGGTAAGCAGAGCCAGGCTGTTGCGCTGATGGTTGACTTTGAGGGTATGGATAGGACATGTAGGATGAAGTTGAAGGATATTGGGAGGGTGCATTGAGGTCATTAGTAAACTGACTCAGTGGTGCAGTGCTCGGCCTTGTCAGCAGACCATTAGCATCAAAAGTTGCTGTGGCAGCTGCCATCCTGAGGTTATTGAGCTCACTGTCTGACATGTAATCTCGAGCATCACCCATACATCGCAGATAAGCTAGCTCTCTCCTCTCCCTCTCCTTCACCATGGTCTCTTTACGTTGGGTGATACCTAATTCCAAGTAACGCAATTTGGCGTCTATCTCTTTCTCTTCTTCCTCCAGTTCGGCTTGCTGCTTGCGGAGTTTGGATGACTCTTGTTCCACAGCCTTCAGTTCACTCAGGAGGCCAGCCTTGGTGACTCCCTGTGCAGGTCTAGGTAAGACCCTCTGGGGCATGCCAGGAGAGCTGTACATTTGTGCTGGAGTAACAATGGGGAGCGGAGTCTCCTCTGGAGGGGGGCTGGGGAGAGTCCTCTTTACTTTCCTCATCAGAGAGTTCTGCTGCTGCTGCTGTAGGGAGGCCATCTGTTAGGAGAGGCAGAGACACATCAGCAAACACTGAGCTATAAACAGAATGTGTTTATGTAAATTAGACTCGTTACTTGACGCTTGGTACTCATGGAAGGTCTATACATTCTTGAAGAGATATAAAAACTTATATTGTCAAATAACTTAATTTTGATTGACCTATGCACAGCGGATAGCATTAGTTTAATTAGTAGTTCAATGAATTTAATTTTATTATATTGTGTAAAATGTTGTTTCCTGGAGCCAGTGACGCTTAAGTGACATTTTTCATTTTATACCTGATTAACAATGTTAAGTAAAATGTTTAGTAGTGATGGTCGGGGTAGTTAACACAAAGCACCTCTATTACATAACAATACTGAAAAGCGGTTGCAATTTTTAGTACAATTTCACCATATTAGTTGTTATTCTAATGAAGTAACATGAAGACCAGTGTTACTGCACTAAATTAAATGTTATTTATATATATAAATGTCTCTACCAGTGGTAATAAGTGGTTAACCAAACAGAAGTTGTGCCTTTTCTATTCACATTTACTATAATTTGCCAACAAAAAAGGAAAAGGAATATACATAAAATTTGTGAATCCTAAATAAATATTGAATAATTTTAAATTACAGAAAATATTGAAAAAAGAACTAAACTAATGCAGCAATTTTGAGTTTATACATGTATCTTCAAATGTTTTTCAGGAATATGTCAAAATTGAATTTTTCCTTTACACCTTTGATCAAATATCCACAGTATTTGTCCATTTTATATGCTGCTCAAAAAAGTATGGCATGCAGACGCAAGTAAGAACAGTCACACATTATAAATTAAAACAAAAATATCTATGCTAGTCAATTACTTACAAATTTGTGGTGTTGGGTACATCCATGGTGACTTTTTAAATATCCACAAGAGAACCGTGTATGAAACACTCACACTTAAGATTACAGGTACAAATGCACAAAATGCCTGACATCGAATTTCTATATTTGCTTCTCAGACTAATTTTGGCCTAAGTGCAAAGCAATGTTAATTTACTTTGACCAGCTGCTAACAATCAAGAAGGCAGCAAAGCACCACCAGAATTGCTCCTCATTGTGTGCCCCCCTGGCAACTCTTAAGGGTTTGCCATATATAGAAAACACGAAGGAGAGAGAGAAAAAAACAGACTGAAAGTGTAGAAAGGGGAAAGATAAGGGAGGAGATAAAGCAGAAAAGGATGACGGCAAAAGCTTTTCTGGCATGGCCAGCTGCTCTCATGGGAACATTCTGTCACTTCCTCCGATGCCAGATCCTGTGTGATCATCTATGACCACACATATTCTGCATATACAGTACACACATTTATTTTTTTATTTTTTCAAACAGCCATTTTTAATAGTGTAGAAAAGGATTGTATTATTTGGGCACTGAACTAGTCGAATATTAACTTAAAAAAGTAATTTTATTTCTTCATGGCAACTGGTTCTTATGAATTTGAAATGATCGTATTTGTTTATTTTTACAGGTTTTGGCAATGGTAGCATTTGTGAAAACAGAAAGCAAAAGCTGGGACCAATTTTATGACATCCTGCACATACCATGTCATGTCATGTCATGTCAGTGTGATCTCTAATCCAAATATATTACAAATAAATGCTTAATTTAAATGTGCTCCTACAAAACACAGCATAATATCCCATGAAAATAAATGTTGTTGAATATGAAAATTGACAGTACAAATTATATATCAGCTGTAAAAATGTGTTGTATTTGATCAAAGGGTTTTATACATACAGTACTGCAGATTTTGTAGGTCTGCTGCATTTCTAAAATCAGATATCTCTTCTGAATACATTCCCCTAATATTTTTTCTAACTGTTATCGTCATTCTATTTATTGTATCTTGTAAATTATATTTCAAGAATCAATGGTGATATCTTACCTGACTGTTGGACAGAGCTTGCTGATGATATGGGGAGAACCTGTTCTTGGCAGGGTCCTCAGATGTGGGGCTGAGTGGCTTGGGATCAGACATGGAGCGCTGCACACTTTTTATTGGTCTTGGTAGGGTCTGGTGGCGTTGGGGTGACTCAGCAGTGAAGGCCTTCTGCTGGGGTGTAACATGGGCTTTGTTGAGCTTCTCCTGGGAGGCAAATGTTGTCTCCAACATACGATGAGGAGACAATGGTGATACTGGGGAATATAAAACCTGAGGAGATTTGGGTGGCTGGCGAGATTGAGATTCATTTTGTTGCTGCTGATAGCCGATTTCCAGGGGGTCTGGTTTCCTCCTCTCAAACTTAGCAACTCCTTGGAGTCTAGGAGGGGTTGGATCAGATGTGTTTGCACCTACTATATGCAGACTTGTGGAGTATGGACTGATAGTTGTAGGAACACTCAGCTGAGGGGCAACCACACCCTGAGACTGAGACTCTGGTTCTGTCTGGCAGGCCAGACTCTCCCCTTTGTGGGTCCTTTCAGGAGCTGCTATGTAATGTAATAGATCAACTTTTGAGGTCTCTGCCATTGTAATATGGATTGCAGGTGAAACCCTGCCTAGTTGGTCAGACTCTGTCTGGCATGATGAGTCATTTGTCGTCTGAATAGCTATACTTGCAGAAACAACTTTAGATGAACCTTCTGATTTAGTCTCACCACTGGATTCAGAATGCTTTGACACACGTGATCGCCTGCGCCTTACTGGCTGCTGGTCCCATTCTGCTTGGTCCTCCTCATCAGTCTGCACACTGCAGTCTGCAATACGCCTTGTTCTCCTGCGTCTGTTCATGAATCTGTCCTCTCCATCTTCATCATCTGTTTGCACACAACTGTCTGTAATCCTCTTCACAGAGTCATCCTCTGAGCCATCCCTCAGGCGAGGCATAGAATTCTGCTTTTTCATAATCTTGGAATCAGCCTGTTTTTCACTGCTTCTCAAAGACATTTCAGAGGCAGAGCTATGAATAGGTCGAGCAGCCACCATGGCTTGGACCACTTGGCCATCCTGCCAAAACTGAACACTCTGTCCATCTTGTTGAATAACTCTACCACTCTGGTCACAGATAATAAAACCTTGAGGGGGCCCTCCTCCAACAACTACCCCTTGTAAAGTACCCTGGGCAGATGTTGCTGCTGCTGCCGCTGCGGCCGATACTGCAGCAGCCTCTGCTGCTGCAGCAGCAGCTGCTGCCTCCACTGCTGCTGTCTTCTGCCTTTTCTGCTCCTCCAACTGCTGCTGAAGCTGCTGTTGCAGAGACTGAATTTGTTCAAGCTGCATTCTCTGCTGGGCCAGTTGTTCTCTTTGCATAATGAGCTGTGTCTCCCGTTCTGCTTGCTGTTGCTGTATGACTTGCTGTTTGATTGTCTGCAGTTCTTGAATTTCACGCTGAACAAGTAGTTGTTCTTTTTCTCTGTGTCGCTGAAGCTCCATACGATCTCTTTCAAGCTCCTCATGTAGACGCAGTTGTCGTAATTTCTCCAGTTCAACCCGCTCTCGCTCTAGCTGCAGCATGTGTTCTTGTTGCTGACTAAGTCTCTCATCTTCCTTACCTTTCTGTGCATCCATGGGAGGAGAAACTATGGAACTTTGTGCTGGGGCAGTAACGTGAGGTGCTGCTTGTGGTTGGCCTTGTTGCATAACTAATGGTTGAGGTTGACTGATGAGCTTACCTTGAGGTTGGGTTTGGGTCAAAGATAAAGGCTCAGTTTGAGTAGGTAACTGCTGTGGCTGCATTTGAGCTTGCACTGGCTGGACAGTTTGAGCTTGTCCTTGAGCTTGAGAGATAGATGTAACATTCTGTGAGGTAAGTTGAGTTCGGTCTGTCTGTTGTTCCCCTGTAGTTTGCATACCAGGTACTGATGCATTTTGTGCTCCTGTGTGTGCTG
The DNA here is from genome assembly GCA_024605255.1 of Rastrelliger kanagurta. Taxonomy (NCBI): domain Eukaryota; kingdom Metazoa; phylum Chordata; class Actinopteri; order Scombriformes; family Scombridae; genus Rastrelliger; species Rastrelliger kanagurta. Next base: position 27,444 of record JANJYQ010001194.1, on the reverse strand, counting down.
CAGATTGGGTTTGTGGAATGGTTGTTAGTGCTTGCGCAGCAACTGTTGTTGAAGGCTTTCCAAGGTACACAGGGGTCTCCTGGTGTGAACTGCTTGCAACAGGGACACTGCCTGTTGGTGTGGCTGAAGTAGGATATTGGTTTGGAGAAGGGTAGTTATATTGACCCTGTGTGGACAGAGGCATTCTGGGAGCTACTTGAGGCAACCTGGTGAGGCTAGCCAATGGTACAGCAGTTACACCTGTAGGGTATGGTCTGTAAATACCTCTAGGCATGGGACGAAGGACAGAGGCAGGCTGGGTGGTAATTGGCAAAGTAGAGGCTATGGGAGTGTTTATGGTAGAATATATCATGCCATCACCTCCTCTCATAGCAGCAGGGTACAAGGCGCGTATACTTGCTTGTCTAGCATTTATTAGGTTTGTTAGGGTCTGGCCATTTGCTGTTGGTCTTCCATCTGGGCCATATAGTAGATTTGCTCTTATTGATGCTAAGCTTTGCTGGAGGTTTAGCCTACTTAAAGGCCCACCCCTTCCAGCATAAGGTACCAGTTCAGGGTTATTTCCATACCGGCTCCCATACTGGTCCACTGAGTTAAGAGCTGCACACATCCGACTGATTTCCCTGGCAGTAGTTGCACTGTATTGAGCCAGATTGGAGTCCTGTGATCCTGTTAAGCCATAGTCAGCATTGATATTTGACATGGAGCCATATCGGCGAAGGGGTAATGTGGGACCTGCTAAATCTCCTTGGTGACGCAAGTCTGTGTAAGATCCATACTGTGCTCCCATACCAAGATACCCACTATCATAAGTCTGATTCATGCTGCTAAGATCTACTGCCAGGCCTCCCTGTACATTACTCTGATATTGACCAGCATCACTCTTGGAAGGCAGATTAGTATCAGATATGGAAGGTTGTATTCTTCCTGAGGGGACTACAGGTGGTTGATATGGTTTTTGTTCCTCTGTTACACTCTGTGTTGCTTGAGGCTGCTGCTGCTGTTGTTGGCTGACATTGTTGGTAGGTGGATGGGGAGAATGGGTTGCTTGAGAGGTTTCACTGGTGGTGTTTTTATCTGAGGATACCGTTGTAGGCTTCTGTGTGAATGACCCTGAACATGAACCAGCAAAGGGCAATTTGTAAACAACATCACAACAAGCCACTTGGTTTTCTGGTTTGATCTGTCCAGTGAGATCCAAGACCTGAGGAGGGGGAGGAGGTTCCTCCTGCTTGACCAACTGAGTCACTGTTCCTGCCTGGGATGTGTTACTCTCATCAAGTTGCACCATCATGACATGGGGCTTACCTGTGGATAAGTTCATTACTGTCGGCTTGTTTTGTAGCTCTAAGGCAACTCCACCATAGATTTCATTAGAACCAGGAGCCCCGGGTACTGACTGTGGAGCTAGGGGGGAAACTCTAGGAATGGCATTAGCAGTCACTACAGGCTGGCCACTGCTTGTGTGGCTTACTACAAGATCCTTTTTCATCAGTAATGGCTGGACCTGATTAGCTAAATTGTAACGAGCAAAAGAGGACTGCTGTTGGTGCTGCTGGAGTTGCTGCTCGAGAAGCTGCTGCTGCTGCAGGAGCTTCTGCTGTTGCAGTTGTAGTTGTTGCTGTTGTAGACCAAGGTTCTCCAGGCAGGCATCAATTTTGGGAATAGAGGGGTCGGTAATTGGTGGCTTAGTCTGGGTTAAACATACAGCTGATCCAACACCTTGCCCCAGATCCACACGGTTTTGCAAAGGATCACCATACACAACTGGTTGCTTGGGTGAGGTCATGAACATAGATCCTGCTACTGTGACACTAACTGTTGTTGGTGTTGATACAGATATGTGCACTTGCTCTTGTGCATTCAGATTCATGATAAGGGGCTGCACTGCTGTGTGCCGGCCAGATGGCTGCTCTGCTCCTAAAGAATATCTTCTTGTATCAGAGGCCAGGGATGTTAGGTCCATCCCTTGGTCTGTCATTATAATAGGGGCAGGCCTCACTGGGGCTCTCAGATCCACTACATTAGTACCTTGATGTGTTTGGCCCTGACCTACAACCATTGAAGTGCCTGGAATATTTGAGATTTTACATAGAGATATATTTTCCATAGAAATTGATCCACGACTGTGTGTAGTTGTCGTCATTGTACTAATACCAACATTTACTTTTTCAGCACTTTGAGCCATCTGTGAAGAGTGTTTAGGAGAGTGTTGTGATGGATGCCTTTGTGGTGAAGTTGGTGAACTTGTCGAAGGGGGTTGGGAGCTATATAAGGTTTTACAGCTGACCTGTGTTGGTGATGACAAAGGGGAAGTGGAAGAGTTTACAGTAAGTGGCTTGGCAGGACTAGTTGTTTCAGAGCCTAGAGTTATCACCATTACTGGTGAATCTGAAGAGGATTGCTGCCGTGCAAGACGTGGTGAAATTGCCCTTTGAGATACCTGAGCTCCATGGGAAGCTGCAGGTGATGTTGGACCACCAGGCAAGGATGGCAACTGTCTACCACTACCACTCATGGGTCGCACAGATGGTGTATGAGTTGGGCTTTGTGCAGGAGAAGTGGTTGGGGAAACTGGGGGACTAGGGCCTTTGAAAAGGGAGAATACTTTGGATGTTAAGGACGATGCTCCAGGGTCAGGTGATGTCTGTGTTGGCCTCTGGGAGCCTGTTCTGTTGCTGGCAGGCACTGTGCTACCTGCATTTCGATTTGTGGCAGTCTGATTTACTTGGGCTTTGGTTGTGGCAACACCAACAACCCCTTCAATTTTGGCACTCTGTGTCATCATCCTATTCTGTGTTTCTTTTGATAGATGTTGTGCTGCATGAATTCTTGGGTCACTTCCAGGTGTGGAGAAGGAAACAGGTGCAGTAATCTGAGTAGGACTTGAGCCAGGGGTTAAGACAGTTGCTGCTTCAAGATGATGTTTATTGTCAAGTTGAGAGGCACCTTTCTGCTGATTAACTGTTTGTGCTTGCTTCTGAATGAGTTGGGCTTTTTTCATCATCTCCTCATAGACCTCCTCTGCACTTTTTAGTGTTTTATCAGATGGTGACATTGCTGATGTCTTTTCTGTAGGGGAGTAGAGTGATGTGAAGGTTGGAAGGTTATATTCATTTCCTGATTTGTAGAGCTTTCCACCAATCATCTCAAAGCCCTCTGCTTCAGAGTCCATAGAAGGTGAGTATTCAGAACATGAAGATCTGTGAAGCTCCTCCATCTCAGCAGCCTGTCTCAGCTCCTCTGTTGGCGATGCATCTTCAATTGGAGAGAGATTACTTGGGGGAGTTTTAGATCTTTCCCTGCGTCTTTGTGCCCGTAGCTCTTCTTTATCTCTTTTTGTTTTTCGAGCAGTACTTCGGATCCTCTGTTGCTCTAGATCTCTCATCTGTTCCTGTTCTCTGAGTAATTCTTCCTCCTCTCTGAGCTCATCCTCCTCTGATGAATCCTCAATTGTGGGCAGCAGTGGCCCATGAGAGCGATGTCTAGCCTTTCTCTGCTGCTTTGCTTCTTCTAATCTTGCCCTTCGACTGGGGCTGCTGTCACTGTCATCCTCCATGGATGACACAGATGTAGGGGATGTTCCAGAGGTATAGCTGGGAGTGGTGGCAGGCAGAGTGGATGAATATTCCCCCTTGGACCGCTCTTCTGGAGAACCAGTCAGACTCTCCATCTCTAGCTCTGGTTCTCTTAGGTCATGCTCAGTACTGAGCTCCATTTCTCTGTTATAACTGTTTGTGTTATTCAGCTCAATGGTCTTAAAGCGCCGAAGGCCTCCAGCCATTACAACATCTTCTTCCTCGTTTGCCTTATAAACACCTTCTGATACTTTGGTGTCATCCTCAAAACTATTAGAGTGGTGGGAGAGTCGCCGTCTCTCTTTGCTTAAATCCCCACTAGTTTTATGTGCCTTCTTAGTTTTCTGATTTCCATATTCTTCCACATCTTCTTCATCAGCACTCATTTCCATTATTTGTCTCCTCATGAACTCCTCATCAGTTAAATCTTTATGTGTCTTCTTTTGTCTTACTGGCAATGGTGAGAGACCACTTTCACTGCTATCTTCTACGTAATCATGGCGAAGTTTACAGCTGAGGTCATCCTCTGATTCATCCCTTGCTGCATCATCATCTGGTTTATAATTTCTGTCCTGTCCAACAGACAGTGAATGTGGCCTGTGCTTCGGGTCTGAGGCGGTCTTTGACTCTAATAGAGGCTTCATGGAGCTCTCTAGCTTTGTGATTTCTGAGGGGATGGAAACACCTCTTTCATTGAGCTTGAATCCTTCTTCTCTGATCTGGCCTGTAATCTCCCCTTGAGAGCTGGAGATCCCATCTGAGGAGTAACCGGTGTCGCTTAAACTCTGTGTACTTGATTTGTTGTAATCCTAAAGAAAAAGAAAAAAAGAAAAGAACAAAAAATCATAACTTTTTCCTAAATTAACACATGACAAGCTCTATTACAAGCCTTAGTGTACAGCTTGTATCCCACTATTTCATCAAACTCATCAGTAGTGACATTCTTATGAGCATTTTAGATAACAGGAAGTAAAAATAATGCATTGGACCTAATACAGATGAAATAGTCTCTAATACTAAGAAGATATTAGAGAATAATTACATTGAAAAGAATCAACCCTTTTTTCAAAAAGTCAAGATATAGTAACATTTAAATGTAAAATCAACCCAAATATTTACTGTATAGTGTGTTTTGGTTTTAGAAATCAAGCAATTCTGATTTACTATGTACAGTTACCACTGAGCAATATTTATACATCTTTAATTACACTTAAGAAATTATATATATATATATATATATATATATATAATGTATATATATACAAGGTACAACAGAATAATCAGTCTGAATCCTGATGAGAGCTTTTGTTTTTTTGTTTTGTTTGTGAATACAGTTTTATGTGATCGTTTTTCATTAAAGCTATTGACCATACTCTGCTGATGTGGGTTGAGTTTGCCTTTCAATGTTATGTACACACAGATGATAAATACACTGACACACAAAGTGAATAAAATAGACAGTTGAACATACAAACATCTACAGACAAATGCCATTTGATTACATGCTTGATCGCCATCTTTGATGCATTCTACATTGCATTCTTCGTACCGCTGAAGAACAACGAACATGCTTAGAATGCTTAAACTGTTGTCACGAAGTGTCACACTAAACAAAAAGCTCGTGTTTGATACAAATAAACTAAAAGAACAGTGTATAAAACAAAGCAAATAAATAAGGGACCAGAGTAAAGATGAAGAATGGCTGCTGAGACGATGATGATGATAAGGATGATGATGATAAGAACTGATGATGATGATGATAATAAGAATGAAGATTGTGGTGACAAGGACATTATCATGATGAGCAAAAGTGAAGTAGGAATAAATAATCATCAGTAAACAAGTGATGAAGTTTTGGAATGATGATGATGATGAAGATGGCAAAGGTGATGGAACTGATTATCATAAAGAAATAAGAAGAATGTAAAAATAGGAAACAACTGTGAACTATAAAAATATGATTTAAGATGAGGAAGAAAAGGAACAGTTTTCAGATAATGGCAAAAAAGTGAAAATTATTATTAAATAATGATGATGATGATGATGACAGTTCCGAGAAATGGTTACAATTGCTTGAACAAGGCAAAAAAAATCAAAATGGTGAATCAAGAGAAACAGGTGAAGATGAAGAAGTTGCAGGTAGCTCACTTCATGGTGTCTTGACTTCTGTGCATCTTCAGCTATCTTCGTGTCTCTTGGTGAAGTGACAGTCTCTGACACTGCCTTCTTTGGTGAGGCCTTGACGTCTTCTTTTAGAGATTTAGAGGTGACCTTAGTCTTCTCCTGGCTCTGCGGCTGTTTGCGTGTCTGGTTGTTACCTGTGGGTTTACACTGAGTGGGTGCTGTCTTTGAAAGGGTGGGAGACCCCTTGGCATAACTGGGTGCTGCTTTACCAGGGGTAGATGAAGGTTTTGCACCAGAAACATGAGAAGGACCTTTAGTTTGAGTAGAGGGCTGAGCAGATCCCTTTGCCTGAGTCTGCCCTTTGGCCTGGCTTGGGCCTTTTATTTGGTTAGTGGCCTGAGGTGGGCCCTTACTTTGAGCATGTGATTGATTCAGACCTTTAATTTGACCAGGTGCCTTACTCTGAGCTGAGGATTGGGTTGGACCTTTAGTTTGAGAAGGTGGCTGAGCTGAACTCTTGGGTTGAGGAGGAGTGTGGACAGAACCCTTGGTTTGAGGGGAAGTTTGGCTTTGCCCCTTTGTTTGAGGGGCAGGCCCAGCCTGTTTCACAGGAGAGATAGGGCCACTTACTTGGGGACCCGGTGGTTTCTGTTGTTGTTCTGGACCTGTGGGCCTTGGCCCTGTAAGTTGATTCGGCCCTTTCTGCTGAGGTGGTTGTTGATTGGCTGTGGTAGGTGCCCGCGGGGATCCTGATGGTTGTGTGACAGGACCTGGAATATCTCCCAAGCTTCCTGACAGAGCCCTCTGTGTCTGGCAGTTCAAGCACAGCCATTCTTTCTTCTGAAACAAAAAAAAACAAAAACACAAAGACAACGGCAATCAGAAATGTTTATGTCTAAATCAAAACAGCACAGTTTCTGAATATCTCTTCCCTTCCAAACATGTCAAGAGCCTAGAGTTACTGTGAAACTTGCATGAAAGCCTTCTCTAGAGACAGTGTTGGATTCTTCCATTCTGGGCTACTGTACAAACATGGCAATGCCACACAGTGGGCTTTGTGGCAGAGGGCTCCCTCCTCATGTAGATATAAAAGGTAGCAAAACACAACAATTTCTATTTATAGATGATTATACACAAAATAAAATAGATTTATGGATATTATATTCTATTTCTGCCAAGCCCTTTCTGCTAAATGCCACTAAATTCTACACATTGCACCTTTAAATTAAAAAGTTGTTGCTTTACCAATAATCATGGATGACTAAGAACCAAGTACATTGAGTCTGAAAAACTGAATATTTGAAAGCCTGTCTAAACAAGGCCTTTCATCTCCTCAAGAAGACTTAATCATTTGACAGCATTAAGCACCCTCGAACAGGGTACACAGAGGAAGAGTGCTGTGTGAATACAAATTAACACATCTGTTATTAGATTAGAAGGATGCAACGGCCATTAGACCTTCTACAGAGCCTCTATCTGCTTGAGTAGGATTCGTCCTTCACAATTATCAGCACTGAACTCTATCTTTGGAGGTGGTTATAGATTCTGATATTGCTAAACATCTAGGTAAAAAGCCATTAAACACAGGATATTAACTTGAACAGATTCAATTTCAGGTCAATGCAGCAGATCGATGAAACTGTTCAATGGAAAGAAATGGTTATATTACAGGTTATGAAAGTTGAAAATGGAGATAGTGTCACCATGTTTGTAACCCATCTCTGTTTCCATGATAATCATCTGTGTCTCAGGCCTGAAGAGGCAATGTTATTGTGTCACAACAAAACAAATAACCTCATAAACACCTCTATAGCCAAATACGATCAACCCAACCAATCATGTATTTTATTGACATCATATCTCAAAAGCATAATACAGAAGATGGAATTCACACACACTCTCAGATAATAAATACAACAATGCAGGTGTTCGACGCCTATATGAGAGAACATCTTTAGTGCAGCCCTAACAGTCTGGATGCCAGAGAAGGTTACAAATAAATTATTTATTTGTTCAAATGGCATTACATTTTTCTCATATTGCAGCAGCTATCAAATAAGATCAGTAGGCCTACTTGTATAAGTAATGTGGATTCTGTCAGTTCTGACATCGAGGGTATCCTAAAGAAGAGTTATCTGACGGAACAATATGATTAAAATGAGAAAAGCCTGCATTACAAGCAAGACAAAGAGAGATAGTCACAGACAGACAATCATTTAGTCAACATGGAGCATCCTAACAGCATGATAGGGATCTTAATTTAGAGACCCCGGAGACCAGCATTTGACAGGCAAGTTTCTAGTGATAAGATTTGGGAGTAGGATACAATCTGTCTTCTTTTACAAGTTATACCAAAATGTGTATAGAGAAACTGATCAGGCCCTATGTGAGCTAGAGATTGATTATTTGTTCTTGTCCTAGTATGTCCTTAGGGCTTTTGTTGTAAACACTGTTTACCTCATTGGCTGCAGTGGATGACAGACCATTACAGGCCACTTCTATTGCTTATCTTTTTTAAAGATTAATGAAAGCAAAATAATAAGTAAGTGGATGATAGGAGACAAAACTACAGTTTAAAACAACCAGGAGATGAATGAAAAAAGACAGTCGTAGTGGATGAATAATGGTGATAGCAAAAAAATGTAATATGAACTACTTTGTATTGTTATTGCTAAAATTAATAGTGAAATTAATGAACGCTTATCCATCATACAAAAAGGGCTACTTGTATGACAAACACTGCAGATAGCACATTTTCTTTGTTGAGAAACCAAACAGGCTCACACATTAATATTTAGCTGTCAGAGTTGAGATGTCAGCACTGAGATCAGGCTGTTCATCTTTGAAGAATCACTCGCCAGACTTCAAAAGAAAGTGAGTGAGTATGATATTAAGCTGCAGTAAAGGTACCCCCCTGGAGTTTACAAGTAGTAGCACTACGGAGCAATATTTTTACAGAGTTTGTATGTAACACTCTAGAGGATATGATATGATACTGTACACATTCATGTCGATGCTTTTAGTCTATTATACTAATTGACAGTTAGTGGCAGCAATGTGCCAAGAAAAACAGCAATGCAACAGCAGGCAGGGAAGAGGACTGATAGCAAGCAAAGTTAGATTTAACAGTGTAGGATTCAAATTCTCCAAAAAGTGATTTTGCAAATGTTTTATGAGAACATTCATGAGGCCTCAGGGACTTGCACAATGCATTTTGGTAAGCAACAGTGACTCTACACATAGCTTTGTTTGTTTACTAGTTAACTCCACAAGGCACCTTTAATCATCTTTTCCCATTAGAGGGCACAAGTACTTCAAAATAAGGTGATGGATTCACTGTTCCGACATATTTAAGTCCCACACACCCAAGCCATTTTCATTTTTTTTTTTTCGCTGTTGGTTTTGCTTTGGTCTCTGAAACTCCAAGGGAAATGTATTCACCTGAGTTTCTTGCAGCTAATTTGACAAAAATATCTCCCTGCTGTTGACTGAAATGAGGTCAACAAGAGTGGCAAGACTCAACCTCTTGCAGTGTCATTTGATTCATTCTCAGGCTAACAAAAACATCAATTTTAAGATACCCATAGGCTTCCAGTGTTTTATTATATCTTACATTTAATATCTGTACAACCCTAACCTGTTACAGAAATTTTAATGTGCAGAGACTAGCCAGAATGAATGTAAACTTCACGTAGATTGTGATCAATAGAATAACAGCAGTGGTCCTGATGGTTGGAACACAGCATACATGGAACATAATAATAACTAATTTACAGCCCTTATGTAACATGAGTGATAAATTATGCAACTCTCTCATTTAGAAATTATGTCATTTGAATATTTGAATCCAAGAATGCTGTGAAAAGATAATACTGCAGAAACCTTAGTATGGGCAGCTACACTAAGGTTCAGCATCAAAAGAGGTAAAACACTTGGCCAGGTTGAAAAACCTTTCAAGGATAGTAAAACTGTACTGTACTTACAGTAGTCTGACAAAGTGACATTACCAAGCACAATGAACTGCCAAGAATACAGACGCAATGGATACATGTTTATATAC
>JANJYQ010001194.1:2244-17655 GCA_024605255.1 Rastrelliger kanagurta | reverse complement strand
TGTGTGTGTGTGTGTGTGTGTGTGTGTGTGTGTGTGTGTGTGTGTGTGTGTGCGTGCACGCTTTCTTTCTCAATGCTATTTTTTTATTGAAGATAAAACCTTTCTTAATATGCCCAAATCCTACACGAATCTGTTCAGCTGAGACCACAAAGCATGGATGGAGCCATTGGCATGCCAAACAGACAGCCTTGCTTTGTTTTCATCTCTCTCAAGTGCTCTACTGAGAAGCTATATATAAACAGGTGCAGCACTCTCAGAACTAGCCATCTGTCCCACTTCTTTCACATATACCCCGCCACCCCCCACCCACCCAAAAAAAAAAAATGTCAGACAAGCATCTGTGTTTGTAGACAGCTAGTACACAATGGGACAGAAAACAACTGAAGCTATAATGCAATATACACAGGGCTACTATATAGATATAGATATAGCCACTGTATGTACATGAATGTATATGCTCACATAATCATCCCTTCTAAAAATATTCATCCAAGGACATCTTGACTCACTTTCATCTTCCTCAAAATCACATCCAACCTGCTCTTACTACTTTCTTGCGCATGTTCATAAAAGCAGAATCTAATTAAAAACCTAAATGAGGTACTAATGAACATTTTTGTTGAACTGCTTCCTCCTGCCATGTTGGCACTGCCAAACTCCCCTATTTGGTACTGAATCAGCATAACATCGCTGTGTGGGTGAAAGAGAGAGAGGAGCAAGGCCAAACCAGAGCTGGAGTAGCAAATTATTCATGTAGAGTGCTTTCGCTTGTACAGCAGCACACGATGTGGGCAGTGTTTCTCCCACCTCTATACACACTGTGTAGAGAAAATCAAGTCAGTATGAAAGACTGAGCCTTTGCGCTTCTGACACAGGCCTTTAATGCACCCAGAAAACAGAGCAACCAATTTACTGAGGCAATCCCCTTTTACTTTTTAAACTGCCCACTGAAAAGCAGCACTTCAACAGCTCAATATGTAGACATTAAAATACAGCTGAAACAAGTTAATAGTTTATCTAAATCTTTATGTGTCCTTCAAGATGCTTTAACCTTTACGACCTGTGGTATGTGTAGGTCTAATGCATGTGTGTGCGTGTGTGCGTGTGTGTGTGTGTGTGTGTGCATGCGTCTGGCACAGTTGTATGGCAGCAGCACAGCTTGTTGGTGAGATCTTCTTAGTGAATTGATAACCTCATTAAATATCAGGAGGTTAACTTGTCTGCTCAGTGGAGACTGTACTTAACCTTGGCTCAAGTCCACAAATTGTAATCTATCAATTACATTTGTCTATTCTTATCAACTGTAGCATGCCATCAGTCAACAGAGGTGACGTTCAGCATTGTGTCTCTAATGTCACTAAATCTATAACCAATTGATTTATTGCACATCTAATCAAAATCTCAAAATATCAATTGTAACAGTTCGCATTTGATTTTTGACATTTAGCAGAGCTGAGTGGTTAAAAGACAGGCTAAAGTCAGCTGAACTCAGTGTCCCATATACAATAAAGTTACAACCTTGGCCTTGGCTACAGCCCTCTCTAATGTCCTCAAATTAGTCATGGCTGCTGTTTATCAATTCTGTGACTGTGAAAGTGAATAACTGAATATTGGCCTTACAATATGTAGCATTATGAAAGGGGGGAGGGAGGGGATTCATATCCAATATGGGGGTGGGAGGGATGGGTTTTCAATTTTTTATCTGTTTTTATTCTCTGTAAAGCACTTTGTGCTACAGTGTGCTGTATGAAAAGTGCTATATAAATAAAGTTGATTGATTGACTGATTGATTGAGCATTATGAAAGATGTCGTAAACACAACCAAATACAGACAATTGATGTTAATAAGCTCACAAGATACAGAAGCAATTTTTTAAACTCTATTTAAGTCAGTTTAATGTTCACTGTATTTGTAATTTCTGAATTAGGAAGTGGTTTCTACCTCATTGTGCTGATTATGTATTTATTTCTATCACTCTGATTCAGGCATTGCTTCAGACTCCATGGGAGCCTGATGCTGCCGGTTGGAAGGATCATACTTGTTCAGAACGGGACCTGCCTGGTATCATTTTGATCATAAAATGTAACGGTAACAGAGTAAAAGTCAAAGTATGCACTTTAGTAAAGTACAGATACATGAAAAAGGTACTTAAGTACTGTAACAAAGTATTTGTACTTCGTTACATTCCACCACCGGTTCCCACAATGTTTGAGTTGTAAAACGGAACCACTGGAGAAAAAGTGGTGTATTTGACACAATATCAAATATAAGTTTTATTTTGGGAACTTTTTGCATTTTCAGGTACACAATGAAGTTGAAAGAGCAATTAGAAAGTGAACATGATTATAACATAAGTAGATACTGTGAGCACTGACAGTACAGTGGTGATCCATCCAATCAGCTCACATCCAGAAAAGCTGCCCTTTCACTGTCAAAATAATGAGAGATTGCACTGCAGGTTACCACAAGGAAAAGGTCAGTGTGATTGATCCTATTCTCATAGGTTGATCCAATTCTCACAGTAGCTTGCTGAGGCATTATAGCCCTGATCATTCACATGTGCGTGCATGCGTGCGTGTGTGCATGTGTGTGAACCTGAAAGGGCTCATGCAAATATGTGCAGAACTGCATGCAGTCGTGGCTGCGTATAAATTCACCAAATTATGTAATGCAGTGCACTTACAGTACTATTAAGGCAAGTATATTAATTATCCAGACTGCAAACCCCAAATGACAACTGAGGCTAAAAGCACGTTTAGTATGTGAATTAAAAGCACTTAGATGAGGATACTTGGTGGATTTAATTAATGAATGTCGCATCTTGAATTAAAATCTGACCATGTTTACTGTCTCCTTAAATTTGAAAAGATCCAATAAGGGCAAAAACTTGCTTAGATTAAATGGGGCACAGAGCCCAAGCACTCAAAAGTAGTATATAGGAAGCTCTGAGCTATAAAAGGTATTCTCAAAACACTATGTACTGAAAAAACAGGCATCTTGCACAGAGCAGGAAAAAATAAATTGCCTTTACCCTTCAGAAATATATTTGAGAGTACAGTTTAATACAGAATACAGGGGCATCTTAAACTGTCATGATTATTTCTTTTATCTTTTTTTTTTGCATTTTTTCTGCTAATCAATCACTTACACACTTTACAGTATAGTAAAAACTCAGATATAACAGTAACAGTTTTAAAAATGACATTGAAATTGGTTGAGTGTACTGAAGCATCATACAAAGATTCATTTTTTTCCCTACTGATAACTATTGCTAACTAGCAGTCATTTAATTACAGACAGATCAAACATTTTCCCTCAAATTAACCTGACGCAGAGTAATGTTACTAAACATAGCTCTTGATACACCAAATGTGATAAACAACATGCGCATGTGAGGCAGTACATTACAAGTCTAGTGTTTCAGACAGTTATGTTAGTGACCTTTTGTCATACTTTTGGAATAATATTAAAACAACAATGGTAAGATGTCAACATAAATTCTCCACCTCCTACCTGGAAGGCAACTATGTACAGTCTCTTTTGAATAGAGTGGGAAAGGAGGATTGGAAGCACTTCCTATGGGTGGAGGTCACACCCATAGGAAATACTATAATGCATGTCACACTTGCGGCATTACAGTTCCACATAGAATCCTGAACAGAAATTAAAATCACCTATCACCTACCACCTTAGTTGGATCTATCCAAAAAATGAATCCACAGGAATAACATTCTCAAACCTGCTGAGGGAATACCACTGAGAAAGCTTTTACACTTCCTACCTATGGAGGGCACCAGAGAGCGCAGAATTTCATAGAGAACATAGAACATAGAGTCCTGTGGGAGCATACACACCCACAGAATAACATGAACAGAAAAATAGAGTCAGATACAAGCATCATTCTAAATATTGCACTTGGAGTGGGCTGCATATTTAACACCAATCTTTCTAACATCATCTTAGCCTTTATTGCCAGCACAGTTGGTGGTAACAGTCGCAACCCCTGTTCCCCCTATTCTACATTACTTCTGCATGCATCCAGACATGGCATCAGTATATTTTGCTATTCTGTGTATGAACACGTGCAGGGACATACTGTGTGTAGCTTCAATATTCCCTGCTAACTGTCAGTCAACTCACAGCAAGATCTGTCCCCCGCGTGGTTTCTCTGCCAGGAATAAGACCACAAGCTGTGAGCAAGAAATGTCAGCTGCCACTAAAGCAGTCAAATACCTCACTAGGATTTAACAATACAGATGCTCATCACCAGGAATGAAATAAGGTTCACTTCCCACATCAGACTTTTAAGAAACACAGGTTCAAAATGTTAAATGTTGGTGTTTTATTATAGCATCCTGTAGTTACACTATCGGTGGAGGATAAATCGTATAATGTGTAGCATGGGCATATAATGAAGGATGCAAAATGAAAAGCTAAGATGTAGTTTTCACGCTAGAGTATAAAACATAAATACAGATACAACCCTTCTGAGGAAAATGAGACATTAAAGCAGGCCTGCAGCAGTGCATGTCTACATTAAGCATATGCAGCAGCACTCACCCATCAAGTGCAATTCTTTCTCATAAAGTTTTACTTCTAAATGGCAAACTTTGTCTTGTGTCCTTCTTACATTAGTCATCCCAAATTAATTCAACGGCTGCCTCCACATCCCTCACAAGAGCCCTAGTCATTACCTAAGTTTGAATTATTTTTGCACAACAAAAGTAATGCCAATGTCAACACTCGAAGAGGGAACAAAGATGTGAATTAAAGAGAAGATTTTTTTAACCGCAGTAGTAGAAATCACCATAATAATCTTTCAGTGTGAGATTCAGTGTGTCACAGAGATTAATGAGCCATACGATGGAGGAGGTTATAATTAATTCGTAATAAGCGAAGGTCAGAGGAGCAGAGGTGAATTATTAAGAACTACGTGCGCAGGGACACACTGCCAAGCAGGTGCGAATGGGGTGAGTTTAAGGTGAGTGGGGAAATATGTCACGCACTGTTTGGCACCCAAACACATGAGCACACACAGACATCTGATAGCAGTTAAAGAGCACAGGAACATCCAGACCCACAGCATGTAAAGTTCAGACACAGCAAGTGTGCTGCAACAATAGCAGTCAATTTTAATTCAGTCTGAATAAAATCCATTGACTAACCTTACTCAGTGTATTAAATCTTATTTTTAGTGCAGTAATATTGCTAATAAGAATCAGAGATCAGCAGACCAGTGTATCAAACCCATAGTCCTTTAATCCACTGTATCCATCTCTATTATTCACTGTCTGAATGAGCAGTGGTTTAAGACTCCCAAATGCCCAGTGCGAAGTGTGAACGAGCACATGTCACAGCAGTGTGCCAGACTGTGCCACGCCGTACTGTGGCTGTGACAGGTCAGCAAGAGTCAGCAGGTATATAGGTCAATCCCCTGGGACTCCTTCAATGGGGACACGTGGTCAGGCCTGTGGATTAGTGAGGAAATGAAGGATCATCCACTGAGTAAGCAGGACCCAACCACAGTAACAGCCACTCATATAAAGTTCAACTCACTGCATTAAAGATGAATATACAAAATATATTAATTTTATCACTGGGAGGAGTTTTGTAATATTGCAACATCTCCACACTATTCTGAATGAAATAGCAAAACACCAACTGCTCTCACAACAGGGTCATTCATCAACTGAAATTATTTTTACTAGAATAAAAACAAATCAGTTGCACTCTAAAAGTGAAAACAAAGTTGTTGGCCTTGCCATATTTTTTCAGCTAACTGAACAAAAAACATTGAGTTGTGTTGTAAACTAATCATCATATTAATTTCAACTGTCTTTTCTTGGCTAAAGTTGGTCTAACTTAATTACTTGAGTTAGCAAACTTCATAACTGTGCATTTGAGGTAAGGAAAAGTTCTAGAAAACAAAAACTGGGGTCTCCAATGCATATCTACAGGGGTTCCAACACTGCTTCCATGTGCTCTGACATCTCTCCCTCATGGACACTTAGTGAGTATTTTGCAAAATATTACTAAAAGTCTGGGTTCACGCATGCAGAATATACATTTTTTTAGATATTTATTGGCCTTTTAACATTAGGGTTTGCTAAAAAGAATTATTTCAATGCATAAATCATTAAAATTAAAATGTGAAAGACTAAATATTTTTGAATATGCCAGTAATTTAATTGTTCTTAAATGCACAAATGGGTGCACTGCCTATGAGTGGACATTGGGGAGCATACAGACCCAAGCTCACTCTGTACCTGTGGTTGTTGTATT
The DNA here is from genome assembly GCA_024605255.1 of Rastrelliger kanagurta. Classification (NCBI taxonomy): domain Eukaryota; kingdom Metazoa; phylum Chordata; class Actinopteri; order Scombriformes; family Scombridae; genus Rastrelliger; species Rastrelliger kanagurta. The sequence goes on along the minus strand of JANJYQ010001194.1, from coordinate 11,372 downwards.
AGGGCTGTGTACATGTGTATGTTGTGTTAGCAAGGTAGCCTGTTAGCAACTCAAAGCGTGTTACCAAGTTTAAATTAAACAGCCAGAGTCATCAAGGCATTCAATACTGGACCGTACTAGAGTTGTTCCATTTCCTGTGAAGTAGCAAGTTTATTTTTCCCAAGGGGAAGTTGTGGGTTATACCCTATGGTTATACCATTGAAGCTCACTTCCATGTTCGAAAAACTGAGTTCCTCGGCTGGTGCTGGAGTTTGGAACTAAAAATTGAGCAATTCTCCATTCACTTCCATGTTAAAAAAACATATTTACAGCCTGGTACATTTTGGTCTCTATTGATAGTTTCCTCCTCCGTGAACACTCTGGGGAGTTGATTTTTTTCTACCACAACCGTTTTAGTGTTATTAAGGCTTAAAATTCAGAAGCATGGTTACGTTGAGTGACAGGGCTCAGAGAGTCAGAGACCAGTTAGCTCTTTTCTAAGCATCGGCTGGCCTAGGCCAGGCTCTCCTGTCCAAATATGGAAATTACACCTCAGTACACACCCACAAAAACCCAAGATGGCGCTGTCCACTTGCCCATAAGATGAGCTTCAAATGAGACTCCCCAAATGAATGGGTGACATCATGGTTACTACGTCCATATTTTTTACAGTCTATGATTTTTTCTGGAGCCCGTTTCTGAATCGCGTCATCTCTAGCTGGTCAGATTTCACCAAATGGGAAGTCAGATACAGTTTCAAAATAAAACTACAAAAAACCTGTCAAAAAATCCCAAAAAACTTTATTTTAGACAATGTGCTGAACACACCCCAACACCAACGTTATGTCATAACCAGTGGCAACAGTTCAGAAGTCAATCAGGCAGAGGGACTCAAAGTAGATGACAAGATAAAGTGGCAAACTATTATTTGTTGTTGTTTACTTATACAATCCATCTACTGTGTTATTGTGATCTGAAAAATGAAACACTCGAAAATTTATAAATTGGTGGACTGACAAGTTTGTGTATGGAGCGTATATTTTATTTATTTGTGTATATTATCAAGTAACTGGACATTTACTTCTTGTTGCACCTGTCCTATGACGTGCATGTTTTTTTTCTTGCACGTCACCACTTACATCTTATGTTTTCTGAGGCATGGAGCACGACCTAACTGGCCCTGTATTTATAGTGACAGTGCTTTTGCATTTGATGTTTAAATAAACGTTTTATTGAACTAGTATTACATGTAGAAATTAACTGACACACACACATGCACACACACACACGTGTATATGTACATGCATAATAGAAAAGTTTTATTTCCTATAACTTATCAAATATTTATAAGTACAGCTAAAAATGTTGAGTTTTGATGCATTTGAAAGGTAATTTTTCTGAAATAAAAATAAAAAAGTTAAGACTGAATTTTAAGTGTTCAGCCAAACAGCAAAAACAGAAACATTGACAGAGAAGACAATGTTAGTGACATCAATAATTAAAAATGGTATATAGACAAAACAATCAAAGAAAAAAACAGAAAGGAGACAAAAGACAAAAAATGGAACGAGCAGGCAGGCACACTAAAAGAAGTCAATAATCAGTTAATTAGCTACCGTAATCATAGAGGTGGGATAAGAATCAATAACAAAACCAAAACGGAACCAGAAACAAATATCCCTGAAAAAATTAAATAAAAAAGAAAACGTACTTGCAGGCTTGCATTCCATTAGTTGTGAGGGCAGAAGCTTGGTTCGCATCTAGTCTATAAATGGTTGCCATATTTTCTCAAATTTGGCCTAAGAGCCACTCAGTGTGAGTCTCAGCTTCTCTAGTTTAAGATGCTGGAACCTCCTGGGGGGATGAGGAGACTTCCACTGGAGTGGCTTAAGTTTATGTAGTTTTCTTCAAAATTTAAGAGATTTAGTTGGACTCAAAATGCAAAAATGTATCACAGCCTTGGATTTTTGAGTTTTCACAACCCTTTTATTTTTACAGTGTGACAGAAACGTCAATCTAAGTAAAGTCACAAAGTACTGTATAAAGAATTGGAAAGAAAGAACTGGAAAGTATTGTAAGCACCTACAAAGTAAAATAACTTCTACATGTAACAAATTTCTACACAACCAAGTCTAACCTCCACTGCCTGTGTCCAGCTCTGTAGCATAACATCATGGTGATAGGTCCTGGTGCAAATATTTTGTGTGCCCTCCACCCCCACTTTAAACGCACAGCCACTTGAGAGAACTGCTATTGTCACCATGTAGGCTGGGGATGTCACACTCATTTTCACTCTGGGCCACATCACCATTATGGTTGTCCTCAAAGGGCTGGTTGTAATTGTAAGACTGCATAAATGCAACTACTCATTAGCTTACCGTTGAATAACTAGCTCTGCATTTGATTATTATAATTTATGTACTCAAGTACAAATACTATATTTACAAAAATATAAAAACACGTAAACCCATTGCTGTGCTATTACAACATAGCTACTGTGTAAACCGGTGTAGAAGACACACCTTTTTTCATTGAAAAGTGGCTTGTGTCCTATTCACCAGTAAAATACAGTGATAGGTTGGATCGATCTGTATATATAACATACCATCCTTAGTAAAAATAATAACTATCTTAATAATTATGAAGATAATGATGTGAGCATTCACACTTACACACTTGAACTATAATATCCTGTGTCAGGCATGCGCGGACACTCCAGCTGTGTCAGCAGCTAATGAAAATAGACCCATTACTGATGTACATGTATGTTGGAGAGAAAAATACAAATAAAACCAGCCGCTGTTTCAGTGTGTTTCAGTATTTACAGATCACATTGACCTGACTAACAGCAGGTGATGCTGAAGCGCAAAGGCACGTAGTATAAGCACAGATCTGAATGATGAAGATTCACTAATTTTGTTCTTTTTCCACTGGATGGATGAGAGGATGGTGCTTTGTTTGACTCTGGGACTGACACAGAGTCTGAGGACAGTGAGCTATAGTGAGACTTACTGCAACTTGAGTGCAATATTTGCATTTTTTTTCTTCCTTCATGGGCCCCTGACCACATCTGGGCCCTGATGCAACTGCACCGGTTACACCGTCAATATTTACGCCACTGGTCCAGCTCTAATCCACATGCATATTTCATATAATAAAGAAATGTGACTGTATCCCTTATTACGCAACTTTGTTTACATTGGAATAACATAAAAAGCTTAGTTGAGTCTTCAGCCTCACTAGCTACTCTGTAAGGCAAAGTAGTGGTTTGAGCTTTTGACCCTGCCATCACTGACTGCCCACGTGCAATATAACCTTATTCATAATATTTACAGTGCCTGTCATGTGCAATAACTGCTTACAAGAGTATGCCCACAAATTGCAAGTGTAATATTATAAGCTCAAGATAATGAAGTGCTGTTGCTTTTTATACTTTTTTGTAAATTTTCTAATGCACAATTTACAATTTTAATTACATATTTATACTGCTTTCTGTTTTATTAATGGGCAAGATCATGCAGATGTTAGCATCTAGGGTGAAAAATCAAACTTCACACAGCTCTACAAAACACATCTAGTAAGATCACCAATCAGCTGAAGTTTCCAAAACGGTTGTGTTTTGTTTCTATGTGCAGATCAAAAGTTACAGTATTTTCTAGATGGTGAGAGGTAAAGTGTCAGTCATGAGCAATTTGTGCCCTTGGAATACAGGTTTTTCTGAGGGTCATTGTGAAAGTCAATTTTATCCTGTTTTTGTATGATATAGGTATCCCACTTTGTGGTCATAACATGAACATGAAGGAAATAATATATAAAGGGGTTTAGGACACTTTTAAAAGGACTCTTTAAATCCATGTGTTCTGTAACTTTGTTACCATAACTGTTACCACAAAACAGGTTTTTTTCTCTCTCCCTCAAGGGTCATAAGGTCCAACATGAAATGGATTTCCATAAGAAAGCATCTTGGTGGCGCACTTAGATTAGTGTTCCATTATGTTATGTTTCATTAGCCACCTGAGGCTATCTGTGGGGGGAAAATGCGGGTTTGAGAGACGTAAACAGCCTCAACAGCATAAGTTCCATCTGCTCCCATTCATTGCTACTGCAGCGATGCGGTGACAGCCAGAATCAGATCAAAGCTCCCGCAAAACAGGAGCGATTAAACCAAAAATCTTCACAAACATTATTTTACACATAAAATTTTAGGAGATTATAGCCAAAAGTTCAAATTACCTGGAATTTCCCATTAACACTCAGTTATCCAGTTAGTACCTTTAACTGTATCCTTTATTAATATATGAATCTGTGATGAAAACTATGGGGTAAAATAAATAAAATACTTGTGTTTTTTTCTTTTTTTTCATTATGATAATAAACACTATTTTGAATTAATATGTCTGTATTCCTCAAGGTCTTGGTGTTTTGATATGGTATTTTGAAGGGATTTGTGACTATTTTTATTGATTCTCAAGTGGTCAAAAATGGTAAACCTTGCACCACATCTGGATAACAAATGGTTTTCAGGTGGTTCAGACACAAGCACATAACGTGAACCCTGACAACACAGATTCTCGTGTGATCTTGTGGTGTTGTGATTTCATGATCACAGCTGCCTCACAAGGTAAGCTGTAGTATTGTGTTGGAAATTAATCCTATATGTACATTTTGCTGCAGGAATATAGATTGAAAGTCAGGAATACCACACTATGAACTTCCACCTTACAATTGATTGTAGCAAAAGGCCTTTTATTTTATTCCGTTCTATGCTAATATACATATAGTGATAATTTAAAATTTTAGCAATCTTTAATGTAAACTAGTTTACTTGTTAGCACTAAAAGCTATAGAAAGTTTCATCCAAGGATTTTTGCTAGATGAAAAGTAACTAAGATTTCTCCTTCAACAAAATGTCAAGTCAGTCCATTCAATAGATTTTAACAGCTGTGTAATATACCAATATCAACTGCCCATATAGTAATGTTGCCAGCATGGGTAAAAAGAGAGATATGTATAACCAAATTAATTATTTTTTTGTTCATGGATAAATTATTGGAGAACATAATTAATAATCTCACGCTCAAATATTAAATAACTAATGTAAACAAATAAGAGGTGGCGTGTTTTTAGTAGATCAAAACTTTTCAAAAAGCAGTTCTAGTCTATATATGAAATAAGTTTCCTCTGAGTAGGACACACAGTTTCTTCGGCAGTTTTCTGTTGCTGCAGGACAAAAGTGTGTCATCTGCTATTAAGCGTGTGTGTCTATGCTGTACCTCCAGGGACACACCGGCACAGGGTCAGGTCGTGTTTCCTTCTCTTTATTTACGTATTCTGTCTGTTTCTATTTGTTTCAACAGAAACAACAGGTGCCTTCTTTTTGTATACGGGCCAGTTGTTGAGTGTCCCACCTCAGTAGGATGTTCTCAATACATAAATAAGACATTGTGAAGCATGAAGACATTCAAATAATGCCACATCATCATTTTGTCCTCAGAGTATGTTTCTAACCTCACATATTGTTTCTGTTGTGTCACAGACACAGACGGGTGAATGATATTTTAACCTTGTTTGCTTGGTACTTAAAACCACCATTTGCTTAATGAATAACAGTTTTTAACTTGTAATGCGTCTGCAACCCTCTCCATTGGAGAGATCAACAAGAATCACACAGCTTCAGTGATGAATTTACAATTAAAGTAAAGATTTTTCAATCTTACCAGAAATTACTTACTTACTTACTTACTTAGGATTGGATATTTAAATGTTTTTTTTCAAATATCATAGACAAGCCAGGCTGCTAACTAAAATAAAATAATAAGATCTTAAATATAATTTGTATTTGTGTAAAATGTTTCATCTAAGAAATAACCTAAATGCCACCTTAAAACACACAAGAGCTATCTAAAACCACAAAAATATTGGAGAATTCAAAACGATAACTTGTTGACAAACACAAAAAATATATCAAAAGGTCAGTATACTTTTGATTCAATTTAATTCAATAGAATGAGACCACAAACATTGTTGAGTTGAGGGGGAATTTAGGATAAGACATTTCTAATATTTTCAAGGTTTTTAAAAAATATCAATCATATAGAACACTAGCCATTCTCCTGTTAATGTATATCAACCATATATTTATAAACATTTCATATGGTATGGTATATGCCTCCTGCATACTATGAGTATACATTATCATAGCTCCCTATAGAGTAGATCATATACTGTATATCATATGCCATGCAAAGTATATAATAACTCCTAATCCATTAATCCATCAAACTAATCTACCATATCTAAGCATGACTAAATCTTTAAGGGAGATTCTGTCGATCCACCTCATCCACCGCTTAAAGAAGTGAAGTCTTTCCTAGAGGACAAGAACAATCCAATATCTCTCTTCACACACTTCAGAACTTGTAAGACAGCACTTAAATAAGTTCTGGGGCTGTTCTGAAGGCAAAGTGGTGTTTGACTCTTCCCTTCTCTGTTTTTTTTTTCAGTGGCAAGCCTTTTAGCCCAGCTCTGCTAATTTTCCCTGAGAATATTCAGGATGAACTGCAGTATTTATCCTTCTGCAGTCTTGTTTAAAAAGCAGCAGGCAGCAACACACAGCTCGGCTTACTTTAGTGAATACTCTCCTCTCTGTGGTCAAATGGTTTAATGTTAGTCAATATAACACAAACTCATTGATGTTTCTTATATTCAACTATTTACTGCCAACCTCATTGATTGCACAATCATATCTCCTGGCTCATTCACAGTTCTCTATGTTTGCAGGTTTTAATAAGACAGAGAATTCCAACATAGCTGAATAAATGAACATCAGATGCCGATAAGAGTATGGGCAGCAACTTTGCCCCTCTCGTGGAAACACAGTAAGATGAAAGAGTCAGATTTTAAGTTTGCGAAACTCCTAGAAGGCAAAAGCAGAATAAAGGCAGCAGAAAAAAAAATCACACCTCTAAACAAACATCTCTAAAATGTTCATCAACCTACAATGAAACAAGCTTATTTTACACTGTTGTTGACAGTCAATCCTAAATAAGGCATTTGTCTTTTTGCATATGTCTGTCCCTAGGACAAGTTAATCAGGCTGTCTCCTCACCCCCACTTTATTTTAGATGAGTTTCTAATACTCCTGGCAGGCAAATGTATAGCTAGCAACCAAGCAAATACAATTTGTGAATATCGCATTTATCGTTCAGACTCAAGCTGCAACTTATCAAGAGAGCCTAGTCCGATGACACTTTTATTGGCACAGTACAATATATGACTACTACTTTCAGACATGTTGCTCCTTGCAGCTGCATACATGGACGACTTGGTTAGCAAGTCTATATGGCAAGATGGGCATCACCGTCCTGTTTGAAATTGTGTGACTTGCTCATATGTCACATATGGGTAGTCAGGAAATGCGTGATATACTTTAACAGGAGAATGACTAGTCTTCTGGATGACTAATATTCTGTAAAATGTCTAATGTCTAATCTTAAATTCCCCCTGCACTCAAAAATGATCTTATCACTTTAGTTGAATGCTTAAGTTTCACTACACAGAATAATGTATGTGCAGAATTTGACACAAAAAGATTGTTCTTTACATTTATCCATTGAAGGGGAGTTTGTTTCAGATCTAAGTATTCAACTTATACAAATGTGATATGAAAACTTGAAACCTCCAGTGCACAAACACTGATATTGGACTTTCAGTAAAGGATGAGGCATCTTGTGTTCAGCAGTTAAACTTTTGAGATGAATAATATTTGCATATTCAGGTATTCTAGATTTTTTAATGAGGGGGAAAGAGGAGATGTAATTTTGAGGATTTTTAACAAGGGTAATTTAACTTTTTTGTGGAAAAACCAAATCAGACACAATTTATTACTCCAAGCTGAGGACTTTTTAATGTGCTGTATTAAAACATGACTGGAGGGGTTGTAGCAAGTTTGTAGCAAGAGAACATCATCAAGTATTATTTAATTTAATTATTATTTAATAAGAGCTTAAAACTGCATGTTAATCTGCTTCACCAGAACTGTGTGGCTCGTCTAATCATATTTGATTGACAGTTGCCCAGCATCATCAGCAGACATCCCACAGCTGTCATCACATTTGATTCATTTGTTGCTAAATCCTGATTGTTGCACTGAAATGCATAATGTCACATATTCCAAATGAGCCCTGCCCAGTCCAGAAATCTGATATATGAAATAACCAAAAAACTTTTTTGACTATGGCAAAAACTATTGTGTTTATATACGGCTCCATCACTCATAGTAAGGTCCTGAGAAAAAAAGTTTTTCAAAACCAATAACAGCTTGGCAGGTTATGACACTTGCTCAAGAGAAAGTTCATTCAAAGATGAGCTGGCTACCAAATTGGGCTTGTGTAATACCTCAGTTGAACATCATCTCAAGCTAGCAACAAAAAAAGTTACTGAAAATACAGGACTATATTAACTCATATGGGAGCTATTTACTTCAAGAGACTGACAGGTCCAGAAGAACTATATTTCATTTCATTTCTTTGTGCAGTGGTCATTTTACCCATTAGAGTTGCTAATGGAAGGATGAAAAGGGTGGGACGCCATGTGATGAGTTGTAAGTGGTTGTGAGAGACAGAGAGCAAATTTTAAAATGCAGCAAGTAGATTGATCAAACTTCTCTGCTTCATATTAAAAGTATATTTCATTCACTGGTATAAAAAAGGGATCACTATTCCAGCAGTCATAACAGTGCTCAACACTGAAGAGTGTTGGTTTGTGAAATATGGAGTTTATAAGGTAAATGACAGTGACCAAGTGAACCCATTAGGAATTGTTACCCATTCTATGCTTATTGTGTCACACCCCCAGCGGAAGACTGCGCTGGCAGTGTCTTCACTAATGGAGGCAGTGGGAGGACTATCTCTCTGGCTGAGTGTAATGGTGCTCTTGCTACTTTTGCTATGGATGTTATTGTTGTGAGGTCACTCCATAGAGCAGCAGTCAGACCCTCACAAACTGATCTGATCATCTCGACTGCTGCCCGACAGCTGTAGTACTGAGAAGATTAGCAAGGGGTTAAATGTAATATCTTAGTGATCACTGAGCTTTATCTCTTTCATTTTGTCTCTCAATCTCCTGTTCCCTTTCATTATAGCTCACCC
>JANJYQ010001185.1:6328-18400 GCA_024605255.1 Rastrelliger kanagurta | reverse complement strand
GTGTGTGTGTGTGTGTGTGTGTGTGTGTGTGTGTGTGTGTGTGTGTGTGTGTGTATTTGCTTGTTTTCATGCAGAGAAAATGCAGCAATAATGAAAAATGTATTAGCTGGTTGAAAAACTGAGACAGGCAGACAGAGAGGAGTGTGCTGAGGTGAAAAGCAGGTCAGTGAGTAGGTAGGTATTGCAGATCTGGCATGCCACATGCAATGCTATCCAACTAATAAACAAGTTTAGAAATTATCATGTGTTTACAATCTGGCATGTTCACCACTCTGCATTGCTTTGTGCTACCTCCACCACCTGACTCTTTTCTTGTGTTTATTCCCTTTCTTCATTTTTAGCCTCTCTTCTCTTCATGTTGTTCTCGTGTTGAAACAGAATGGGCCAAGTGGCAGTTTGATGTGTCCACAGAATTGATCGTTGCTCTTGGCTCCTCTTCTCCTCTCTTTTGCTTACACTGCCCCCCATATGTCAAGCTGTCATCAGCCTCGCCCAGTCGACCTTGTTAGGACCACCCCACTGACACTCACCCTGCAGTGCATGTAGCCCCGATATGTCAAGGGGATGATGAGTGGCTCTCTCTTGATCTGACTAGGGCCTACATGGGATGAGAGCCAGTGAGAGGTTTGTTGTCTGTGACTTCAGGAGTATGTGTAGCAATATTTATATTAGCCAAGCCCAAGGGAGGCAAGGCAGCATCAGGTTTCCCTCCCAATGTAGCTATAACGGTCCCAATGAAAAGCATCTTTTCAACACAACGGCTTGTGAGACAAATGGTCAGGTCGCTATGCCCTTGATAGTCACTTTCACTTTGCCAAGATGACCACCTGGCATTCTTGAAGGTTAACTTATATGCATTGACAATTAATAAATTGTGGTTTAAGCATGTCAAATATTTAACACATGCAAACATGTACTGTCCACAAAACATGTTAAAATCCCTGATAATCCTATTACTTATCACTGTATTGAGTGACTCAGTCTCAATCTTGGTTTACAAATACTTAACGAAGAACATCCTCTGTTAATGTACAATATTGAACTGTGGCAATTCCAAAATCACTCACATGAAAAGATATGGAATAAATAAAGAAGCTAAAACACTTGGCATACTTGAAGGTTAACTTATGTTAGCCTGCATTGGCAGACTGATATCATCTTACTAAATTAATTTAATCTTTTTGTGTTTTAAACATTTCGATCAAATAGATGACAGACATTCAAAATATAAATAAAACAAGCAAGAATTAATTTATTCCTTTAGAAATAAACCATGTAGAAACAGAGAATTAAATAGTTTGTGCTCAAGAATGTCCAACACATGAAATGGGGAGTTGAAATCTGTGTTAAACATGCTTAGTTACATGTGTGAAATTCACATTAGAATAATCTAGTATACAACTTAACAGAGGCCTTAACTCAACTGTTAGTAATATCAAATAGTTTAACAGTCAGTAGCTTTGGCTGACCCCTATGTTGTGACCAAAGACTGCTTTTCTAAGTATACTGTTCCACCTGCTGGTTATGTCAAAAACTGCAAAAGTCAAAACTAAGCCGCACTGTTAAGTGGTTGGACACTTTTGTTAATTTGTGTCCTATAAATCTGAACTGCATGAGAAAATGAAAAGTTGAAGTTTAATTAAATATTCCTGCTCAATAGCAGCATCTCTGATCGTTCTATCTTATAAAATAGTTATTATTTTTACATTAGTGGTTACAAGGAATATAGCTATTTTATGAATACAGAAGTATTTTCAGAACTCCTTGCCATTCATATATCTTGACAAATTTATTGCAGCCCATTTAATGAACAAGAACACCTGCCCTACTTTTTGGGTGAGAACAGGCTGTTTTGCTGTCCAGGACACAGTAACTGAATGCATCTCTAACCAAACATTTTCATAAGATGACCATAAAAAGCTGAATTGACCAAAGAGAAGAGCACAAAGACAACAATAACCATGCATGCTGAATTTGTTACCAGATTGGGGCAAGAAAGCTATGATGGGAAGGAAGAGAAGGAGGAGANATTCATATATCTTGACAAATTTATTGCAGCCCATTTAATGAACAAGAACACCTGCCCTACTTTCTGGGTGAGGACAGGCTGTTTTGCTGTCCAGGACACAGTAACAGAATGCAACTCTAACCAAACATTTTCATAAGATGACCATAAAAAGCTGAATTGACCAAAGAGAAGAGCACAAAGACAACAATAACCATGCATGCTGAATTTGTTACCAGATTGGGGCAAGAAAGCTATGATGGGAAGGAAGAGAAGGAGGAGGAGGAGGAGGAGGAAGTAGAGAAAGAGAGGGAAGGAGGGGAAAAACAGAAGACAAAAGATTCATAAAAACTAAAGCAGTTGTGGACGACAGCAAAAGTTGTGAGTATGAGTTAATTATATTTCTTTTTCACCTGATTTAATACATTCTGTAGGAAAATACACAGAGATACATCAGCAGATGTAAAATAAGTCACATCCAAAGATATTAGTGGGAGGATTTCATATTGGTTAGATGAGCTGCAAATGCTGCCTGTTTAACTGCTTCACTTCAGAATTTCTATTTTATAGTTATGTGGTATGTGGTTGCTTGCAGAGTTCAGTAAGTGCATGCAGTGAAAAACATGTCACTTGCACAAACAAATCAACAGAGGCATGNNNCTCCGAGTTAACTCAGGACAACCCAGAGTTTCAAATTTCTGTAAACACAATTGTATAAGTCTGTGACTGACTTGCTGCAGAAAAGACTCAACTTGTGACAAAACTGTCATGCTCATGGTGGCTGGTGATGATCATACAGTGGAAAGTAGTCATTTGTTCTGCAAAAAAGTGAGCTGGAAAAGAATGTGTGACTGTAACAGAGGAGGAGTGGAGGGGTGCTCAAATAGGGCACAAAAAACACATTCTTTTGAGAGAACTCACATCTTGGACTCCAAAGTTACACTGACACATCACGAGAGGAATGATGCAGGGCGGGAGAGAAGAGAGGAGAGGGAGAAAGAGGAAAAAAAGGACTGAGGAAAAGGACTCTTCAAAGCTTGAAAATCTTTAACAGTGTCATTTTAAACATTTTACTCAGTTGCCCCACTGCTACTTTATGTAGCTGTTTATTTGCAGTCCAATTTATAGTAGGATACAGTGCAGATTATTCCACATGAAGCAGCATTACGTCAGACATTCATCTATGATGACAACCTGTCTGTTATCCAAAACACAGCACTCCTCCACACATGTGTAGTTTCAGCTGGAGCAAAACTTTAGGGAAAACATTACTGTGACGTGAAGTGTTGGGAGAATTTATCTACAAGGGGATTAAAGAAAACATAAACAGCACAAAAATCCTGAGTGAGGATATTGAACAGTTCCACTCTGTGAAATCATCCTGACTCTTTTCCTCTTTGGTTTCCTCCAGCTCGTAAAGCGTAGCTCTTACAAGTTGAAGGAATGGGCTGCCTTCCAGTGGTCCTGCTTCTCTGCAGTTTCCACGGTAACTCTGCCAAACAGAACACACAAATCATCTTGTTTAATTATGGTTGAGTCGCTGTGTGTTTGTTTTTATGCTGTGAAACACTCCCCTCATGTGGTTTCTGTTCCACAGCACTCACAGCTGTAGCCCAAGCCCAGCAGACGGGTAATTCTCTTATCCTCCTCATATAAATATATATATATATATATATATATATATATATATATCACACTTTAGATTAGGATGAGTTACGCTGCATGACATCGGTCAGTCTGTGAGTCAGTGACATGGGTCACTGCTGAGACATTTTCCCAATCTGATCATGTGTTCTCTCCTTGTTTCTAGAGCCTAGTGAGGCACCCCTGCCAGCCAGTGAGTACAGAACAGAGAGGGTGTCTAAATTGAGTTCTTGGCACAAACACTCACCCGTTTGCAAATTTCGGTCTGCTTCATCTTGTTAGTGTGCTCGTTACAATTTCAATGTCACATAAATTTATGTCTCCACAGACTGCAGGGAGGAGATGTATCCTTGCACCAGGATGTACTCAGTTCATCGACCCATCAAGAGGTGTATTGGTGAACTTTGCTTCTACAGGTGACCTGGAGTTTGTTGTTGTTCTTGTTTTTGTTTGTTTTTTTTAATCAGAAATGCTTTCTAATTCAGAAATTCAGCTGCAGAGTGATTTATACATTTATGAGTGAGACATAGATGTGTTGGTGTCCAAACTAGGGGAGAGTTTAAATGCACACAGATGTAAATAGTATGCATTTTGTAGAAACCCTTGTCAGTATTTGTTACAGATGCCATCATTGAATTAAAATTAATGATGCATAAATATGTAAGCAGCATTTAATGTGGAGCTCATTTTAAGTACTTACATTATTTGTTTCTGAAATGTAGCTGCATAGAAGTATAAAATAGAACCAAAATGTAGTCATGAAGTATTTAAACACAATACTTGAGTAAATGCACCCTGTTAAACTAGCAGCAACTGATTGAACATTTTTTTACTGTGTAACTACAGTTTTAACACAAGTTGCCATTTTCATATTTTAACATTTCTGACCTAGCCTTCCTCGGGTCTATGTGATCAACAATGAGATCTGCATGAGGACAGTGTGCCAACAAGACGAGTACCTGAAAGGTAAAACAGCCCACATGAAAAACAAGCACCATGATGTTTGGTTTATCATTGTGCATTTAGAAAAATACTCATCTCTCTTTTAAACTTCACAGCTGAACTGTGCAGAGAGTTGTCCGGGTGGCCCAGGCGTGTTGAAAGGTCATCTAATAAGAAGAGGTATCGCAATCGCCGTAGCGACCCCAAAACCTGGGCAAACAAGGTCAAGGATGGCAGCATGACCACCAGTGATGATGGGGCCCTTTAGAGACATAAACCTGGGGTCGTTGTCATAAAAGTAGCCCATAACAACATAAATCCTCTGCTTGATGCCTGGGGGTCTCTTTCACACATGCGTGTGCTGAGTCATATCTATGTTTATGTATTAGTCTCTTTAATTGTCTGTGAATATTGAAGGTGTGCTCATTTCATCTGTGTTTGTGGACACAGATCATGTCTTTCATGGTTTACGATCCATTCAAGGTACTGTAGTAATGGGCCTATAGCATGCACTGAGTCATTTCATTGTACAAAGAAAGACACTCTTTTGTGGATTGTAAGGTACTCGTTGACAATCCAGTATTATGTGCACTATTGTAACCAATAAAATCTAACAAAATTCATTTGAGTTGACTCTTCTCACTGTTAATTTACAGAGAAAAAACACAAAACAAATTAAAGTTCTGGTCATTAGTGATATATTTATGCTTTTCTTTGCATATTCATTTCCATACACATATACAGTTTGAATAACAAGTAACATTTGGGAGAAATGTATATTATTTGAACAGTAAACAAACACTGACAAACATAGTTAGGGCTTAACACTCACAGTCTGTTTGTTCCATCATCACACCACTTTACATCTGTCACAACATGTGTGCATGTGATATCAGTGTCACATCATCTGTCTGTCTGTACAGAACAATATCACAACAACATTGCATCTGACAAAGACCAGCTTAGTGCTGTCAGAATACTTAACATTACAACTTAACATGGAATTGAAGTTCACAGTTAAAACTGGGTTTGTACAGCATGACATGCTGTGGTTTGAGGTCTATGACCTGCGCACCTTCTCATAAAGAATTAAAGAGAGGAAGGCCTCCCCAGACTGACAGGACAGAGCAGAAATACAGACTTATTCATTGAGTAGGAGAGAGGTCATGACCTAAATGACTCACCCAGACTCAGCTAACAGCTGTGCTGAGTAGAGATGACATAACATGGACTAAATCATCTCCGCTTCCCCTCCAGGCAAAGATAAAAACACTTGATGCCTCTCTTTCTTTTTGCTAACACCATATCCAATCCAGCAGTCCTACTTGCCTGTCTCTTTGTACTAATTTACAATGGCCTTCAGTTAAAACAATTCACACAGTGCCCAAGACCCAAACCCTATGGGGTGTGGCCTAATTTGACATCTACTATTTAAAATAATGCTATTATGACCCAATAGCCCACCAGAGAGTGCAAGAGAGCACAACTTCTACAGTTTAGCAGGTTTCTTTCAAGAAAAATCCTGTGGTGGTAAACTTCATTACAACCTAAGTCTAATATTAGAACAATCCCTGTGTTAAATGCAGACATTATGCATTACTAACTAGTTAAAGAGTCGACTGCCAGTCAGTGCATATAGTCAGTCCCCTAGCAGGGACTTGGGAGAGAAATAAGCTACAATACATGGCGACACAATGACGATAATTACAAACTACTGACAATATATACATTTCAAATAAATATTCTCTGTACATAAAATTCATTCATCATTATATTTAATTGTAATTCATCATTGTTGATTTTTTCTTCTTTCTGATTATGACTCCTGATCATATATCTATAATGTATACTCTACAATAAAAATTAGGGAAAAAAACATTTCAAAGAGGCGGAAAAGGACAAAGGCTGAAATCTAACAAGGAAATGGAGACTAGACAATATGAAGAATATGTAGAGGAAAGGAGAGGGTGAAGATCCAAGAGAGGTATGAGGATACAGTCTGCTAAATTGCAATGGCCTATAGCTCTAAACCTGTCTAGTTAAGACTGGATCATGAGGTCTGGGTATATCTGAGGCTAAAACTAGAACAAAAGCCACAAGTAGCCGAACCAAACTGACCAGTACAGGGGATTACCCTGCTTGGCAGGGAGAGATTTGGGACCCCATGATGGGGAAAACAAAGTTGCAAAAGTGCTGCATAAATTTACAGAAGGTTTAGAGAAAGAAAGACCAAATGAATCTCTCCTCACTTAGGGGATACAGAGTCAAAATCTCCCCACAGGTCGGAGCTGGCTGTGGTGGTGGGGTTGGACGGAGCCACTGAGTTAGAGTTACTGGAGTCCAGGTCGAGCAAACAACCTGGTGGATAGAAAAATAAAACAGAAACATAATGCATCACTGAAACATTAAAATATAGATTTGTAAAGTGGTTATTTGTTTGTTGACACAAAACTTTAATTTAGAAAGAATTTTAAGAAGTTGATTTGCAAATTCAACTAATAGACAGCAACTAAATCTCCATTGTTCTTACCTACTATCAAAACAAACAAAAAATATGTAAGTTCATCCAGATAAAATAGCATATAGTGTTTTCCATTTCCCCAGGTGGTGTCTAGCCATGCAGATAGTTTCAGTTTTACATACTTTATCTCTGAAACTTCTGCCACAACCCAGACATAGTGAAGGGGGGATTTCATTGATACTGCTCAAAAAGTGCTGAAACGCTGCTTTTGAAACAAAACGACAACCAGTTTCCAGAGACTGTGTAGTGTTTAGTCTTATAACCTTTTTTAACCTTTGTTTTCTTGAGGACTATTTCTTTCATTGGAGTCTGTCCACATTGAGGTCTGCGGATTATCCCAAGAAACCAGAATATCATTTACAGTAAAACAAATTTTAATAAATGGAGCGCCACAACAAAAATTACATTTGCCTCAATTGAGATCAGATGGCAGCATAAATCTCAGACATTTATCTTCAATCAACACACAAAAGCATATCTGTGTGCATGGCTAGGCAAGTGTGTGGCAGTTTACACAAATTGCCACACACTTGCCTAGTGTGTGTGCTAGGCAAGTGCTAATGTGACAACATGATGTCACCTGTTTTCAATGTAAATTCTCATTTAATTTCTTTTCAAAGCATTTGTAGTACGAAAGAGAGAGAGAGGATATGGGCAAAATTTCCAGTATTTTACAACAGGAGTCTATTTGTCATAGTTTTGGCTAGCAAGCCTATAGGTCAGCATAACTTTGCACTCACCAATGTGTGGACACAAGTGCTCCACTGGA
The DNA here is from genome assembly GCA_024605255.1 of Rastrelliger kanagurta. Classification (NCBI taxonomy): domain Eukaryota; kingdom Metazoa; phylum Chordata; class Actinopteri; order Scombriformes; family Scombridae; genus Rastrelliger; species Rastrelliger kanagurta. The sequence continues at coordinate 10,519 of JANJYQ010001185.1, read as the reverse complement.
AACAGCTTTACAACAGAGTCCACTGGGGCCAAGGAAATGTAATGTTACACTAGTTCTTTCAACAATTATTTCCTCTGCTTCATTTTGACCATCTTCATGAACATTCATTATGTATGACTTCTTGAGTGCCACAGCCAGGTCACATGTTACGTTTCACTGTAAATGAAACTGCAGCACACATTCACATTGAACCACAGGTGGACCAGGAGGAAAAATTGCAGTACTGGACAGCAGTAATGGATTATCTGCGTAATAATGCTCATAATCCACCTTTACTAAACTTTATTTTTTAACAACTGAAAAAAGATTTGGCTAAGCTGTTTCCAGCAGAGTGTAAAATTGTAAAATCTCCACACTGCTGATCACAATGCTACACTCACCCACCCAAAAGTATGACAGTTTTACTCATTTTTTTGTTTTTTCTTTATGTGATCACAAGGAATCAATTTGGTGATCTCAACATAACATACTTGCTTTTTGAGATCACAACATAATCTTGACATCACTGGAAAACAAAACATGAGACAGACTGTAAATTGGCGCCTGACCTCTGAAGCTTTTCCATTTCATTTTACAATTACCTACCAGTGTCACTTTGTCCTGCAGATGGCTGTGTGTTATGATTGTTAGATCTGGATGAAGGAGGCGGGGCAAGCTTGCCTCCAGGAGGTGGTGGAAGGAGCCCCAAGCCACCTGAACTCTGCGGACGAGCCCTGTCCTTCTTTTTTGATTGCTAAAGAAGAGAAACAAAGCTGGTTGAGACTGTGGGCTCGTGTCATTTGATACAATATATTCAAGCAGAGTCTTAGCCTCGTTTTTAGACTCAAAGTAAAACCCTAATCAAAAATTAAGCCTCACCTGTCAGCGTAGTGGAAAAAAGATGCAATGTACTTTTGATGATTTAATCTTATTTGACTTTAATAAAAACACATCTCTACAGAATTTCACTTATTTATCAAAGTAGGCTTACCCCAATATTAAGAGTGATGGTCTGTCCTTCTTTGAAGCCTAGGTCCAGTTTAGGAGTGGTGTCTGGTGCCTGCGCCTGCTTGGTTAATTCATTTTCCTGTTTCACCCACCTGGAGAAGATGAAGGAAGAAGACAGGCGTGTCACAACAGTAAATGAATCACTACTGAAGTAGATGTGATTTTATGACAGACTATGGAGCAGCTGCATACTTGAAGTGGTCTTGTAATGCAACATTGAAATCAAAGGCATCGCCTCGGTCTCCAAACCCAATTCCTATGAACGCACTGCGGCCTTTGAGAGAAAAAGACACAACAAACAAGATTAAGAGCTGATGTTTAGCCAGTACACAAATAATGTGGTTATACAGTAATCTTCACACTCTGAAGCATCCTGCTCAAAGTCATTAACCTCTTGATTATGAGCGCATTTGCAACAAACAGTTTACCCACCATTGTCATCCTGGATGCGGAGCACAAAGTATCGGCTTGAGTCGCTCACTGTTTCCACTGTGATGCCAGGGTACTCCTCCACTGGTGCTTGGGCAAACAGTTCCCCTGTAGATTACACCAAAGGGAAGGTGCTCATTGTCTATTTGGCAAAATGGTGCAAAATGGCAATTTGGATCGTAAAAGCAAATTAAAAAATGAAAAATGATTGGGCCAAATCTCAACTAAGAAAGCTTCAGGGTTAAAATAACAGCAGGAAATTTGTTGTTTTTTAGTGCAGGGAAAAATATACACGATAAATTACATTTCCAGTCTTCAGTTCAAAAATAGGCTAATATAATGGTAAAATTTGAGGACACACAGTTCCTAAATTGCACTAATCGACACAAAGAGATTATCAGCATGTTTGCTTCAAAACTTGGACGTGGGCTGGGTCACCTTGGAATAGATGAGTAATAGAGAGGAGGGGGGTGTGGGCGAACAGGAGACGACAGAGTGAAATGATTTACAAGAGCAGCAGCACTGGTAAACAATGTCCTGTCTTGTTTGCGCCTATCTCACCAGAGATTTTGTCTTCCAATTTCACATAAGCCACTTTGCCCCGGGCCGTCACACGCATACGTCCCGTCCAGTCTGGAGCATCCAGCTTCCAATCAGCGGCCCTAAGATACACAAAGACAGTGTGATGTAGGTGAGTTGGAGACAGAGGTTTACTGTGACTGATAATGACTCGGAAAGAAGGAAAGAAAAACAGGATACAGGAAAGGAGATTTATGTTTTTAGTGTGTGATTGTTTTGATGTAACCTAAACTCAAACATGCTGCAGCACATTTGCTGTTTTATGCTAATGAAATATGACTCAAGCACTAGTCGGGCAAACCCAAGGCTGGAATATTACATCATCACACTTACTCACTATACATATTGTCACTGACTAAACAATCATGTGTCTCATGGGACTCAGGCCTATGCTACTGAGCAGTTGGTGTAATGTCCACTCAGATGCATCTGTGGAAGATCAGGCACGAGCAGATGCACACAGCATCAACCAATAAAAAAGATAAGATTGGTCTTTATTGTCTCCTGTAGGACAATTTTGTCTTGAACATTCAAGTGGACAAAGATGACAGCACCTCTCCATACAAACAATACAACCATGCATATGTACAATCAAATTAAAATGAACATGCAGTATCAGATTCAAATTAATCAAAACATACACATCAAGAATACTGCACAATGCTCAACCCTCCCACCCCACTAAGAGTTGTGACATTTACAGATTTCTTTCTTTCTCTCTCTCTCTCTCTCTCTCTCTCTCTCTCTCATACACACACACACACACACACACTCGTCATCTGTTACTGTTCATTAGTTTGATGATGGACCTAAGGGTAACCTCCATCATCTGCCTGAAGGCTTCACCTCATACTGTCTGTGAGGGATCATAGGTACTTTTAAGGCATCTCACTGTCTCTTCAAATCCTGGACAAAAGATGGGGCAGCATGCCAGTTATTTTTCCAACCCCTCTGATTGGGTTTTGGATTTATGACCTGAGGTTAATGCATGGGCTACCAAACCTTGATGTGATGCCACAAGGAATAATGAATTCAATGGCTTTGTTTATAATGCTTTTATCAACTCCATGGACTCTGAGCCTTTACAGAAAATGGAGATGTATAAATGTGGTAAACAATGTCAACCATCTCAGCATCATCTGTATTGCAGGGCCACTCAGATGCATGCAGAAAGTCAACACATGCATTTGTGTGAGCATGTCGAGTTGTTCAACCAGCATTGACCTGCCTTGGTGTCCTTGAGCAAGACACTGTTTACCTTCTGCAACTGTGTTATACTGTTTAAAAGTCAGAATAGTAAAATAAATTTAAAAAAATAAAGCATCCTTTGCTATTTAGTTGTCCCCAAAAATCACAACAACAAGCACTACAAACGTGTGTATGTATATACATATATGTATATACACACGTTTGTAGTTTGTATTCTCTCTGGTGCCATTGGACGAAGGCACGTAAACAGACCTCACTGACAGGGATGTAGATACCACACTATCCATGTTAATAGCTAATATTTTGAAACAGTGCAGGTAAGAAACGCAAACACTGGCTGCGTGTTTTCCGTGACCTTGTGGACACGCAGCAGAAACGACCAGCACACAGCAGCACTACGGCCACCGTTGCGTGAGGCTGCTTTGCTGCTTTGTGGGACGAGCTCGGTCGGTTGGTAGGTCGCCGAGGCAACGGCTTCTCCGCTCTGCTCTAACGGCCGCAGTCACGGATGCTGCGCCTGAGAAAGCTCACTGGCAGGCCGCCGTCCCCTCACCTGATCGCCCGGTTGGATGCTCTCGGTGGGATACGGTAAACGTTGACTTCGGGTTTGACACAGAGCACCGACTCATACTCGATCTGACCCTCGGTCGCCATCTTGACTTTAATTCAGTCGGTGTACGCCGGTGGTGGTAGTGGTGGTGACGGTGTGTGGTGTGTCCGTGTGGCGTTAACGGCTACGTGACCGTAGTAGATGATGTATTTGCGCACCAACAATCGACTCCACTTCACTACTGCAGCGTCAGTGGTACCCTTAAAGTGACATTTCACCAATTTCACAAATTCAGGTCAGTTTTTGCATCAAAACAGTATGAAGAGTTGCGTTTCGCTTGTGGCTCTGGAGGAGGTATGTAAATTAAAAAAGGTGGACATTTCAGATAGGTAGTCTTACAAAAAAAGTAGTTTTGTCTGCATTATGGAAAATGTAGG